>CAUG01000180.1:72141-189730 GCA_000442785.1 Papiliotrema flavescens NRRL Y-50378
AGCCATGTTCTCCATCATCAAGCTGGGCCTCAAGGGCGTGATTCGCCTTCGGCTTTGCCGCTCGAGCTTCATCTGGCGCGGGAGGAAGAACACCAGGCCGAAGATGTACAGGATCGATACTACGGCGACGATCACGGCCCAGCCGGCGATGTAGACTTTCTGCGGGTCGCCGTGGCCTGAGTATCGTGGCCATTCGTCCATCATGCCTGCATTCAGGCCGTGAGAGAACACAGGTGGGGCATGATGGAGGCCAAGGGGTACAACTCACCGGTCCATACCTGCACCCAGCCAAGAATGACGATGATGCACCCTGCTCCCATGTGTAAGAAGTTGAGCGGTCCTCGACCTGACTCAGTCTGGAGTCGGTGCGGTTGAGGCTTGTACCAATGCGTCACGATGCCGAGGACGACCTGCAGGAGTACCAGGATCAGCAGCGCTAGTCCCAGATTCTGCGGTCAGCGACACGGACGCAAAGTCATGGAAGCGCTGTGCCAGCGATTTTCCACGGAGCAGGCTTGGGGAGGCTCACCCTGTGTACCGACGATACCGCCGCTCGATGCAGCTCGCCTCTTGCAATCCCATACGCTGCAACTACCAGCACAGTGCCCACGAGGCCGTTCACCGCAGAATGGACCGGGAACCACCACCTCTTGCTTGTCAAGCCCCTGGCGATGCGAGGGACGAGCGTGCCGACGGGCAGGAAGAGCATCGCGGCCAGCGCGCCACAGACGACGTGCGCGAGCAACACGCTCTGTCTGGACCAACCACCCCGGCCGAAACCCGCTCCATTACCATTTGCCGCGCTCGTGGGATACCCATAGCCCGTCGGCCGCGGTCTGGCTCGAGTGGTCGAGGGTGCGGCGTTCAGATCAGCCGTTAGGTCAAGTTGCATCGTCCCGGATGCGTCGTGCTGCATGAGCGGGCTCGACGCGGATGAAGAGCCTGGACGGGTGTGGGAGAAGGCCCATATAAGGTTGGTCGGGCCTGTGGTCGAAGTGTTCAAGGCGGGGACGGTGAAGGTGTAGCGGGTGCCCGAGGAGTTTGAGTAGGTGTAGTCCTGGGATACGATGGCGACTCGCTCGGGATTGGTGACTGATACGATGAGCCTCCATGGAGTTAGTGTAACGGTGGTCATACCTAAGGGCATGCTGTAGTCCACGGCCTGCCTCTGCGACACCGTGGTGCTCCCGTCGCTGTTCGACCAAAAGATGATCATTGGAGATCCGGCTGAGCGTCAGCGAGACCCACCTGTCTGGCCATGGAGACGTGCTCATCTGATTGCCGAATCCACTGCCTGTAAGCCTGAACCCGTGGTACAAGCAAGCGCTACCCACACTGCCATCCAGCCCAGATCTTCCGTGGGCACAGAGAACCAGTCGGGCGTGGCTAGGGTGTCTGTGCAACTTCAGTGCCTGTCCGCACGTGCCTTCCATAATCCAGTCCTCACAGGTGTCGGTGCTCGTCAAGCTATCGTGTACGCCCGTGACGCACATGTACTGTCATCAGCTGCGAGCCGCCCATGTTCCCGCCTCGTCGCAACCTCAGTCAATGCTCACTCTGCTGCAGACTTTTTGACCGGTCCGCGCTGCGTGACATGCCACGCCGAACGTTAAGGCGACGAGCAGCCTCTTCTTTACGCTGTACGTTATGCCAGTGATCATTTCGGAGGAGACAATCAAAGGGTACGATGAGCGACCGGCCTGAAAGCCTTAAGCCTGCCTGTACCAGTCGTTGCAAGAACGCTCCATCCGAACGATGGGAGATACGGCGTGGGCTTAAGGCTTCCCGCTCGGCACTGGCAAAAGACTCAGCATCCTGTCAGCAGTTGCATCGCCTAGCCCGCGGGCTTGGCAAGGCGCGAGAAATGTGATCGTTGCGGAAGAGCGATAAGATCAGTACGTCAATCTGCTCTTGCGCCGCGTTCGGTGGTGTCATGGTGCGGAAGCGGCGTCGTACTCGCTTTCGCTCCTCTCGGCACATGACTCGACAGGCTGGGTAGGATCTGCTGCGTCCTTCGCTCCCCGAAAGGAGCTCGGGCGACTTATGGGCAGCGCTCTGATGCATAGCGCACGCTGGGCGGGCCCGCAGCCCTCTCGGCTGATCTGAGTATGGATAATGCAGCTTTGCCTCTCTGGACCGCGACTCCAGAATCCGGGACCCTCTGAGGTAAGATTGCTAAGCCGAGAGTGCGAGCTTATCATCACACATTGCATTCAGAAGGTCATTTATCAACCCGACTTGTTCTCTTGACACAGCTGTCTCTCCCTCCTGATCTGCCCCGGAAGCAGCCAAGCAAGTCCTGCGATATACAAGACGGAGAACACCCCGACCAGCACCGCCCAGCCTATCTTCCACCCTCTGTTGGCGGGGCCGGTACCCGACGCCTCTGGCCATTCCTGCGTCAGGCCTGATGGTCAGCAAGCGATCCGCTAGTCTAAGGACGTGCGGAGCGGAGAACATCGTACCAGTGTATACCTGAACCCAGCCGATCACCACGATCGCCCCGCCCAGCGCGACGTGAGCAAAGTTGACGGGTCCGCGTCCGGTGCGGGTGCGGAGCTTATCGGGCGTCCTAGACTTTGCGGCGTGGACGAGGGAGCCGAGCACGATCTGGACGAGGATCAGAATGAACAACACCAGGCCGAGGGTCTGCTGATTAACGAGGGTGCTCAGGCGGGGGCAAGGTCCCGTCGGCCAGCGGGGAACGCACCGTATGAGAGCTACTATCGTCGCCTCCGCCGGTGCCCAGCGTCTGCTGCGACAGCGCATACGTGGCGATGATCAACGCGCCGCCCAATGCGCCGTTCACTGCGCCGTGTACTGGCAGCCACCACCTTTGGCCGCTGAGTCCCCGCGCGTAGCGGGGGATCAACACGCCGAGCGGGAGAAACACCATCGCGGCGAGGGAGCCGCATGCGGCGTGGGCCAGGAGTAGGCGATGGCTGCGTGTCGTCGACGTATCATCTGCGTCCAGAACCGACCCCTGCCTTCAGCTTACGTTCGAGACGTATGCCGAAAGCAACGCGGTCCTATCATGACCATCAACACTCACGGCAAGGACCCGGCTCTCGGCTGCATGGACCCCCTCGTCAGACATCCCTGCCAGCGCCAAGTTTCTCGACAGCGTGAAGCAGCACAACATCAATAAGCCGGCCATCGTCCAGTTCCGATATTGTTGTGTGTAAGCCTGTGTATCTAAGGACGCGAACCTGGGTCTGGGGAACAGATCTCAGCGATCAAGGCAGTCGCTTGAATATATCCATTCGACCACTTCATAAAACCGGCACCCAGCTTTCCTTTGTTACTGCGCAAGATGGGCAGTGACGCATGGGTCTTGTTCGATTGATCGGTGAATCCATGGACATCGTGCGACCCTTCGTACAAGACACGTGGGACGCAGCGATCACTGCACGCAATCAGCCAGTGCGGCACGGCAATGGGCCTGGACGGTGCGGTGTGATCGAAGCCGGGCGCTGGGACAGAGTGACCCGAATCGCAATTATAGCTGCCGTTGACGCCTCTGTCGTTGTCAGTCACAGCATGTTCCGGTGAGTCACCGCCGTCATGCTCGTTGCGCCGAAAGCAGCCGGAACTGGACGTAAGTGCCTGATGCACGTCGTACTCGACTCCGAGCGGCTGCAAATCTGATCCGTGCTATTCCTGAGTGCCCATAACACAGCCGAGCGGCTATATCGGGACCGACTGCGGTCGCGGTTGACGGGATCGACGACTGCAAGACGGCGACGACGATCTGAGGAGCGAGAACATCGAGAGCCAGGCATGGTGGACCAGCGAGGTCCTCACGAGGACTGTTAGCCTGGTCTCACGTTCTGCGCCACGGTCATCCCTAACACCCCTCCACTGTGTCTCCCCCTCCCTACTCGCTCAGCCGCGGTCCATGAGATACACCCCATGCAGAAGGCAGCCTGATTTTACACACTACTGCTACACTACGAGGCAATGCTGATGGCGATACCTTCCCAATACTGTCGTGGTCATTCACTCGTATTTTGTAGGCGTCACCGGACGGTGCAGATCCCCATGCCCTCCATCGGTGCTCTCCGTCCTCTCCGTCGCGCGCCTCTCCTCTTCTCTGTGATCCCTCTCGCGGAGGACCTGCCGCGGCAGGAGCCACACGATACCAACGATATAAGCGAGCGAGAAGGCCGTGACGAGCACCGCCCAGCCGGCTTCCCATCCGCTGGAAGGCGGGCCTGTCCCGGACCAGACGGGCCATTCGACCGTCAGCCCTGGCGTAAGCGGCCAACCACGAGAATCATTCTTAGGTCCTTACCCTTGTACACCTGCACCCAGCCCATGAGCACGATAGCGCAGCCGACCATCATGTGCACGAAGTTGATCGGGCTCCGTCCGCTGCGAGTGCGCAGTGCCTCTGGCGCGCGCGAGGTCAGCGCGTGGGTGGACAAGCCCATCCCGATCTGCACGAGGGTAAGGATGAACAGCGCGAGCCCTAGAGCCTGCTCGTCAGCCCCTGCACTCACTACGCCGGGCCACTTCGGCACGTACGCGATGAACGGTGTTATTGGCCGCTGCGTGTCGGTGGAATGAGCTCCTGGCGATGGCATACGCCACGAGCACGAGCACCCCGCCCAGTACCCCATTCACGGCTCCATGGACTGGCAGCCACCACCTCGCAATTCCCGAGCCCCTCGCATACCGCGAGATAAGCACCCCTAGGGGCAAAAACACCATCGTGGCCAGGGCGCCGCACACCGCGTGCGCCACGAGCAACCGATGGTTATGGCGGGATAACGACGAGGTGATGGGCTCGTTGGCGCTGTTCGTGATTGTCGCCGGACGGAGCGAGACTTCCGGAGTGGTCGTACTGCTTGCGGTACGCGGGCCTGACACAGTGGCCGGTACTGGGGCGACTTGCAAGGGCGAAAGGAGGGGGAGAACCATGTACCCCGACGCGGCGTGTTGTACGAGCCGGGCGTCGATAGCGTTCGACCGGGGGTTTTGCGCAGAGTAGGCCCATATTATGTCGGTCGCGTTCAGGAGGGCGTTGGTGGACGGTGAGGGGATGGTGAATGAGATGGAGGTGGTTGTGGAGTTGGTAAAGGTCTGAGCCGTGGAGAGGGACGCTATGCGGGGTGGATTACGGACCACTACAGGTCAGTGCATTGCGGTGTTGATGGGCTCAGTGGCTTACCCGTCGGCATGCTCTGACCCGGTGAAGCGCGCTGCGAGAGTGTGAAGGACCCATCGGTATTCGGCCAGACGATGACCATGGGCGAGTTGGCTGCTGTCAGCGAGACGCATTCGACCTATATCACGACAAGTGGAGTATGTCCAAACGCCCCAGCTACTCACCCATGGTCTCGCCGAACCCTCTGGGTATCAGCGCTGTATACGACCGCTAACGACGGCTCACTGACATTGCGATCCAGCCAAACTCGTCCTGAGGGATATTGGCGCCATCGGGCGGTCCGAGAGTATCTGGCTGCTCAATTGCACTAACGCCCTTTTTGGGTGTCACCCACAGGTATCGAGATTCAACGACGAGTCATGTATGCCCGTGACGCACATGAACTGATTGTCAGCGCTGGTCTCGGAACCTGTTCACACATACTCACCCTATTGCATTGCTTCGCGCCGGTCTTTGCGCCCAGGACACCCATGCCCGAGGCTGAGAGGGCGCTCAGCAGCGACAGTACGAGCACCGAAGCCGGCACACCTAGGCTTGGTGCTCTCGTCCGAAAGATGCGCATGGGCAGTGATACGAGCAAGAAGCCGCAGAGTGTGCGAAGATCAGGCGGCCATGGCTAGGGCGTGCAGGGCAGCCTTGCCAGAGTGTGAGACGCCAGACGGACGAGGACGAGGTGTGTGCGGCACGCGTTGGTCGGTCTCAGAAGGGGCTGATGATGGGTGGGCACACAGCGATGACTGCTGAAGACCGACAACCTTGGTGCATGCTCATCGCCTCATGACGGACGCAGGGAGTGGAGGGAGACCATGATACTATGCTAGTGCGACGGGAATGAGCACTCGCGGGGTGGAGTGGAGGGGCGGCACAAGCAAAGGTTACGGGAAGAGTCGACGTCTGAAACAGAATCAGCTGACCAGTCGAGACTCCAGAGCGCTGGGTGCCTGATCGTCGTCGTACTCGCCACATCTGTAGAGGCATGACTGCATGCCACTTTTGATCTATGCCTATGCATTGACGCATGTAGAGTATTGTACAATAGCAGACGGCAGCACCGCTGACCCTACCTCGCGTTCACTCAAACTGGGAGCCATCCAGTCTAATAAGCCGAGACCTCCTTTCTCAAGCTCATTTCCACGCCTCCTTGCCCCTCGGATGGACCAGCCTCTGACCACTGCATCTTCGGCCCGCTGGCCCCGCTGTGCCTCAACCGCGCCGCCGATTCCATCGCCCTCTGCTTCGGCAGAAGGACCACCAGGCCGTACAGGTACGCCAGCGTCGTGACCGCGACGACCAGCCCCCAGACGACTTTCCACCCCACATTGATAGCGCCTGTGCCGGACCACTGTCGCCATTCGTCTGCCATACCTGCCGTCAGCGCTCCTGCGAGGTGCCTGCCAAAGCGTCCGGGAGTGGCTCACCTGTCCATGCGGTTGCCCACCCCACGACGACAATGAGCGCCCCGAGCACCATGTGAATGAAATTCGAGGGGCCTCGGCCAGACTTGGTTTGGAGGGAGAAGAAGGGCGATTTGTACCAGTGCACGAAGATGCCGAGGCCGATCTGGAAGAGGACGAGCAGGAACAAGGCCAGACCCATGCGCTGTCATCAGCCACGGCGACAGACTGGGCGATTACATCAGCGGGACCAGCCCAATTGATATTCGCGACTCACACGATGATCAGATCCATCCTCATGGTCGCCAAAGTTTGCCTTAGCTATCGCGAACGCCACGAGCGTGAGCATGCCGCCCAGAACGCCGTTGATCACTCCGTGAGCCGGGAACCACCACCTGTTCAGGCTGAAACCCCTCGCAACCCGCGGGATGACTGTGCCAACGGGCAAGAACACCAACGTTGCAAGCCCGCCGCAGATTGCATGCGCCACGAGGACTTTGCGGCTGGAGCTGGACGTCGAGCTAGACGTGGTAGATCCGGAGCCCGTTGAGCCGCTTGTCGAGTTGGACCAAGTGGCGGCGAGCGAGAGGGATAGCAAGCCAGACGAGTCATGCTGCTGGATGGGCACGGCGGGGTTGGGCGAGCGCGGGTTCTGGCTCGAGTAGGCGTAGATCAGCGTATTCTGGCCGAGCGTCTGCGTGGTCGCGTTGGCGACGGACGGGATGGTGAAGGTGATCGAGGTGCCGGAGGAGTTGGCGAATGTTTGGGAACTGACCAGTTGAGCGCGGCGGGCTGGGAATTTGTCGACTGCGGTGAGCTTTGGACGGCGATCGGCGCGACTAGCGACACGCGATACGCGCGAGAGTCTAGGCGAGTGATGGGGAGCCATACGCACGGGTTGGCATGACTGTGGAGGGGGCTTGGCGTTGCGAGAGAGTGATGTTTCCGTCAGAGCTGGGCCAGGCGATGACCATGGGTGTGTGGGCTGAGGATCAGACCTGAAAACGCCATGTCCAAATCCACTTGTGCGTACCCATCGCTTGTCCGAAACCACTTGGCATCAGCTCTGGACTGATTTACATGAATGAGCTCACATAGCCATCCATCCGAAACTGTCCACAGGTATGCCCTTCCCTGGCGGGCCCGTCATTGTATCTTGTATCAGCTCGCGGACCCAGCACAACGAAGCTGCTCACAGGTATCCATCTTCGTCTCGGAATCATGCGTGCCCGTCACGCAGAGCACGCTGTTGCACTCCCTGCTACCGGTGATGATTGCACTAGCCGCCGTCACGCATAACGCGATCCCCGCCACAATATGGTCGAGCTTCATGATAGTCGCGCGCGCGGGAGAAAGCGCCTGGCCTGAGAATCCAAGTTGCTCTCACTTGGTGCGATGAATGAGTGTACTGTCAAGGATCATCTGCATAAGCACCGATTCCCACGAGCCAATCGACGTTTGTGCCTTTGACAGCGCGGGCTGTGCTGTTCTATTCTCAATTCTGGCTTGGAGAAAGGGGCGGTGGAGGGAGGCGTTGGCGTCGGATAACCACCTCTAATTGTGCGCGTCGCGACGACAAATGGCCGGTTTCAGCAGTGCGGAGAGGGATTCCTTCTTCCCGCGCGCAGCTGCTATAAGGCACCCGCTTATGTAAGACCTGGTTGCTTACGTAAGTACTGGCTGTCCGTTTTTTGTGCGACCGGCCCTTCTTTGTCCGACCTGCATCACTTGGTCGACAACTCAACGCCCGTCCCAGGTCCACCTCGCTAGGTCATCCTTTGTTCATATCCTCGGGTTCGCTTTACAGCTCGAAGAACAAGCAGCCCACGTGAAACCAGCATCGATCTCACCGGTTGACACAGCTGCATCCGCCCCTCAAGCCCCCTCGCGACCTATTCGGCCATGTCGTTCCCTGCCCAACTCGCCCCCGCCGCTCGATCAGCGTACCGCGCCGTCCTCCGCGCCACGCGCGTCACCTTCCACGGTCAGTTTGACTGTCGGCCACGTCTACATTGCACCCGCTGACCAACAGGCGATCCCCGCAGGGCAGCCATCAACACCGCTCTCCGCCAGACCTTTTCCTCGCCGTACCTCGTTCCCCCACCATCGCCCTCCAACCCGAACCCCTCGCAAGAGCCCGTCGGGGCTGAAGAGATCCAGAAGCGGATAACGGAATGGAACGAGATTGCCGCGTTCTTGAGGAAAAATGTCGTGCAGGGGGAGATGGACGCCTCGGGCGCGTACAGTGCGCAGTGCAAGAGTCTTCGACTGGGAGTCCAAGCTGACACGCAGAATTGCGGGTCACGCAGGATACCGAGCTCGGGGATAACGCCTCAATCCGCGACCCGCCCAAGCTGCCCACTACGCCGTTCCCCAACCGAAACAGGAGGAGGAAGTGCGGCGAGGCGTGAGCTCGATTGGGCCGGCACGATGTAGCAACACTTTACCACCCATTGTAACGACCACATGACCATTCATTGCATCGCATATCCATACCGCATGCGGATCCTTCTCGTGTTGCTATATGCTACATTTGTCCCTGGACACTCGGATCTCCATGCCGCTCGACATGGCCACTAAGCTTAACCGACCCACTGGAGGTTGTTCTGAAATCAGCTCGGCACCCTCACGAGGTAGTTGACACGCACCAGGTGCATGATCTGGCCGGACATGGCATTCGAGTCGGCGGACGCGAGGAACACTGGCATCGTTAGCTTACTTGAACGTGTGATAAGCGGCATAGCTCACCATAAGCGGGGCCCATCTCGGCCGGCTGGTTGGCTCGACCATGCAGCGGCAGCGCGCCGACCTGGAAGTCCTCCATCTGCTCAGCGGGCCGGCTGGCCGGTTGGAGCGGGGTGTGCACCGGGCCAGGTGCGACTGCATGTCAGTCTCGTCCATTCCATCACTATCCGCGTAACTCACTGGCGTTGACGCGGATGTGCTTCGGCGCGAGCTGCAACGCGAGCGATCGGGTAAAGGTGACGATGGCGCCCTTGGTGGACGAGTAGTCGACCATCGCCTGCGAGCCCTTGAATGCCGTGACGGACGTGGTGTTGATGATGGACGCGCCGGCCTTGAGGTGGGGGAGGGCGTATCTGCGATAAGCGTGGCATCGGGGATCAGCTTGGCGCGTCTCACTTGGTCAGGGCGAACATGCCCAGGATGTTGCTTCGGAAGGTGCTCTCGACGTTCTCCATCTGTCATTAGGACCCATCACGAAACGAAAAGCTAGAACAAACCTCGATGTCCTCGAGGTTCTTGCACATGATCTGCTTGGAAGCGTTGTTGACGAGGATGTCGAGTCGGCCGTGCTCCTTCAGGTGCTTGTCGACGATCTCCTTCACGTGCGTCTCGTCCATGAGGTCGTACGCGAGAGTGAGGCACTTTCGACCGTCCTTCTCAATCGCCTTCTTGACGTTTTGCGCGCTACCATTAGCTGGATTCAGTTGATTCTCGACCGCGACTCACTCCTCCTCCTCCTGCGGGAGGTACACGATCGTGACGTCCGCGCCCTCTCGCGCGAACATCTGGGCAGCCGATCGGCCGATTCCGGAGTCACCGCCCGTCACGAGCGCGACCTTGCCCTTGAGTTTCTCCGAGCCGGTGTACTGAGGGTAAGTGGAGGTTCATGTCGATACGACTACCCAACGCACCTCTTTCAGGTACGGCTTGCCCTCGTTGTCCCAGGCCTCGAGGCGCGTGAACTCGGCGATGGGGTCCATGGCAGTGTCGAGCCCTGGCAGGTTTTGCTTCTGCTTGGGGATGTCCTTGAGCGCCTGACATCAGCAGAGTCGCGAGACCAGAGCTCTTGGACCCACCTCATAGGCGGTAAGAATCTCGGACTTGTCGGGCATGGCTGGTGCTGATGTTCTAAAAGTTCTGAAGGAAGTGAGGAAGTTGGGTCTCGGGTGAATGTATCTGAGGGTAGACGCGATGAGAGTAAGAGTGCGAGTGACAGGATGAGAATGCATTTTCTGAGCGCTTGCTTACCAGCCCGCCCCCATGGCTTTGAGACGGTGGGCGCAGGAATCGAGATTCCAACGAAAGGCAGGACATGGGCAGACTGACGTCAATCCTCGTCGAGCGATTAGGTCGTGCGCTCGCTCGCTTTTCTCGTCCCGCGTCATCACGTCAGGAACACAGCCATCGCGCCTTCCCCCCCTCGCAGCCCTCACCAGGCCGATTCCAGCGAAAGCATCCGCTTTCATTCCAGGCTCCGGTCTAGCGTGCAGGTGTGCCTGCGGCAGCTGCCGGAGCTCAAACAGTCGCCGCGAGAACAACATACGTGTCGGTAGAGTACTGGGTGAACGCGACAGGGCTCATTGACGTCTCATGATGGAGGCAGGCGGACCGCTATGCAATTGTCGTCGTCGAATGCATGCGACGAGCTGGCCACGTCTGATGCGCTGATTCGCATGGCCATGTGTGTGATTTGCGATGCGTGGCTGCATCTTGAGTGCCGGAGACCTGGACATTACAAGCAGCTTTGAGCATCAAGATTACCCCTGCTGGACCTGCTGGGCCGTAAAGGCGCCAAGAAGCGGTAGAAGACGCTAACTCGTGCGCTGCTTGAAAAAGACAGGACGCTTTAGTCGCCATGCCAAGCGAGGGCCGCGAGCGGTCTTTGCGGATGTCAAGGACCGGTGCGGACTGCTAGACTTAGGGCGGGCTAGTCACTCTGAGACCGGTAGAGACGCGTGATTAGATCGACCCACGACCGCCATGAAGCTTTGACCCAACTTCCTTGCAGTAGATGTTGATACCAGCCTGCTATTCACGGACAGCTTGTCACTGCATGCTCTCGTGAGTCATGACCAACGTCAGCACAGCACAGCTTCTCGCCGCGGCCGTGAGCATGGTCTGAATACCCGGCGACACGACACCCAAGATAGCACCCGAACGCCACAGGGAATGGATGGCGTTCTTTTTAGGACTCTCTGCCTGTGCCGCCCTTCACAGATGTCACTACACGACCCTTGGCGCTATCATGTCGGACCTTCCTTGCGGGCCAGGAACTCCACGTGAGGTGTCCAGCATGAGCTGTGCTGATCGACACGTCGACGACTCGGCAGGTCGTTTATAGAAGAGGTTCGCAGGTCACAGCCGCTACATGATCAGCAGTTATAGTCGGCGCGGTCAGAGCTAGCGATTCTTCCCCCCACACAGCCCCTCTACGGCCCTACCGTTCACTTCGGCTACGATGGAGTACGCTCTACAGAGCCGGACCGCTACCGCCCCGTTGTTACCACCCAGCGAGCAGGCGCGGCCAGCGAGCCATGACGAGCACGACGAGCACGGCAAGCACACCAAATGGATCGTCCTCGTACCTAAATACTCGTCCCGGCAGGTCTTCCACGCCCTCCTGGGCCTGTTAGCGCTCGTCCTCGTAGTGGCCGGCGCAATCGCTTCAATCATCGGCGTGGTCAAGTACCGCAAGCTCGCCTTCCCACATCGGGCGGTACACGCCTCACTCGCGCACGTCAAAGATGGGCGCAACTTTGTCGCCCCATATTTTGACCGCTCCGGGGGCGGCCACACAAAGGATGTAAAGATTGTGATGACGGTTTGGTTCCGGGAAGGCACGAAACCTCTTGAGCCGGAGCCAGATACCGATGGAGGAGGGCGGTACTGGATGCATGACTCGGACGAAGATAAGAGGTGGTTTTTCGGAGGACAAGGGTATGTCATCCCGGACCGGACTCCGCAGCTACATGCGTGGGAAGCGGTCTGGACGGGGGACATGGAAGGGATGGACACCTTCGAAGAGGACAGGCGAGCTGTGGCTAGAGTCACGCTGCCTGGACGTGTGTTGTAAGCTTGACCAGTCGACGCAGAGGCAGGATGGAGCTGACTGCTAGACACTCCTTGGTCCTCAATCCGGAGTCTGCCCTCGTCGCGACGTTTGCGCCTGTGCCGCTCACTTCGGATCTCTCGGATGCGCATCTCAACTTCACGTCGTCACGGCCGATCTCGGCGTACGGATCCGACCAGGCGTGGCCTCTACCGTGGGGGTCGCAGCCACCTACGCCACAGAAGGAGCTCAACGACTTCCTTGCACACTCGGCCACCGGGCATCAGCTACGTGTCCAAATGCAAGACTGGCGAGCGGAGGAAGCTAGGCGGCTTATCGTCAACGTCGGGCCTGACGAGGCGGGAGAAGCGAAGCCACACTTCATGACCTTCTTGTCCGTCAAGACGGGCCTATTCGGAGCGCATGATTACCCAAAGTACGGCGAGGAAGGCTTTGAGATGGCTCTGACCGCGTTGCGGGAGTTCAAGGTGGATCCAGCTGCGTACTTGCCCGGCCCCACGCTGACTGTTCGCAGGCGAGTTGCGCACAGACCCCTATCTACTACGTCAGTGACTGCGACCGGGCTTTCAGGCGAGATGGACATTTCGAGAACATGCTGGAGGTGGAAAGGGCAGGCAAGAAGGAGTGGAAGTACGGGCCGTACATCCGCGCCTCGCCCGGGCCATCGCCTCTGACCGACTTCATCCGCTTGCCTAATTCGACGGAGATGCGAGGCCAAGATCCCAAAGACGTGCCGGGTCAGTGGAACTTGTTGAGTGGGACTCCGCTGACAGTACCAGACTTCAGCTATGACTGGCATGTGTCGTATCAGAGCGCATCGCCCGCTAGACTCTCGTTCATCGAGAAGCCCTTCGCGCTGGAGTCCTGGGGCTTTCAGGCAAACAGCGGCGATTACGCACAGGAACACGACTGGCGCGATCTATACAGTACGTGGCTATGCCGAAACACAACGACCACTGCATCTGCTGATGATGCTAGATGCCTTCCTGGGGGTATCGTTCGACCCTCAATCCCGGCCCATCGCGAGAGGCGTCGTCGGCTTCATCTCGAGGCTTTTAGGCTATCTCGCAATTCCGTGGGCGGCTTTGGTCCCAGATGAAGACAGGACGCTGACATCCAGGCTTATCGTGCACTATTGGCTGACCCGCAAGACGACGACCGGTATCGCCATCCTGACGCAGACTGGGCAAAGCCTTGTCTATCTCATATCCTACATTGTCATCACAGCAGTCGGCATTGACGGGATCCCGGTACTCACCTTCATCGTTGTCATCGGCACATTCCTCGCAATCATCGCAAAACAGCTTCAGCTGTGCTTCCGCCCTGAATTCAAGACCGAGTTCTACCCCATACCTACGGGCCCCAATCTGCGCGTGCCGGTGCCCGTGGCTGTGCGTTTCCGGCATCACAGTGTGGCTGAAGCATCAAGCTTCAAAGAAGACGCTCGGTTCTCCTGGTGGCTGCGTGTTTTGGTGAGCATGCGGGACATGAAGCGAGGTCGGCTGACACGCAGATCATGGCCATCACATTTGCCGTTTTGCGTTTCGCGCCCGCCCCGCCGCCCATCGTCTCGGCCCGCAAGTGGGGCGACGTCATGCACGGCTTTGGCGGGGCGATGCATTGGGATCCGGCGGCCTTGGCGGCGATACATATCTTCAAGGCAATTCAGAGCGCCGTCTGGTTCGGCTGCCAGTTGAGCCAGGTACGCCCCTTGACTTGAGCGTGGCGCAGTCGGAAGCTAACACGGCAGATACTGCTCAACTACCGGCTCAAGACCTTTGCTGGAAACTATGCCCTCACGGCGCAGCTGCTGTTCGCCTCGCAGCTCTTGTCGCACATCACGCAGATCTTTGTCAACTGGTTCGGGCGGCCACAGCTGATGCAGCCGTTTACAACCTGGGACGTCGTCACGTTGTTGGTCATGGCGGCCACTGCTGTGCAAGCGATGCTGCTGCCGAGGGTGGACCAGAAGATCGTGGACCCGGTGTCGTAAATGATGTAGTCTGCATGCAACATGGTAGGCGCGATGATGCTGGGAACAATCTCTACGGTCCCTGACGACACACAGCAAAGTGTGGGTCCTGTATACCCTCGCGTCTGCTAGAGCGTCGAGGCCTGACCTTGGACTAAGCTCTACTACTTCTTCTAACGCCCTGCAGATGGTCAAACGCTCACGATTTGCGTCTCACCCCGCATCTTGGCGGACTTCTCCCAGAAGGGGCGATAGGATGCCTGGCTCCGACCTCCCAGAAGCTGCGCGAATGCTGCGCGACGTCTACAGAAGGTAAAGGACGCACGGGCAGAATTGGACGATGTCCTCTTTCCGAGAGTTTGAGGGTGGCAGAAGAGCTGGAGTGCAGGACATAGACTCATCATTACTGAAGACGACTGATCTTAATCGTCCAGGCCGAAGACTCCGATTCGTAGGCCTTTTGCGAAACCATGTGGACGGCTGAGGAACGTCGCGCTCTTGCGCTCCCTCTCCGCCTATTTTCGTCTCCTGACCCTTTTCGGGTCCCTGTCCGGGCCACGAAGAATGTATAGGCAGGGAACGTAGATTGGTCTAAGCGCTCACTCAGCTGGAGTTGCCGGACGCCGGTGGCCCAGCTCCCTAGAGGGTCTAGGGGGGCTTGAATGCCACCGAAAAGAACGGAAATCGCATTGCCCACCGTACTGTACGTGCGCTGCCTAGCCGTTTTGCGCGATCTCAATCCGACGAGATCCGATGCACCTGCTCGTTCACTGGCGCTACCCTACGCTCTCGCTGTGCACGAGCACGACGTCTGCCGCCGTTTTGGCCATTTGCTCCTGTGCGCTCGCTTCCGAACACCGAACCGTGCATCTTGGCTTCGCATTCACCCGGCTCGGCCCCGATGTACGACGTCCATCAGGCATATGAGTTCTCCGTCTCCGGCTCAGATTGAGTTCTGCAGTTCCTGGCATGCTAGCCACGCGGCCAGGTGATTGCGACTGCGCGAGATCAGATCGAAGTCATCAGTTTCACTGCCCGCCCTTGGCAAGCGCCACGGAACGTGGATCTCACGAGTCCAGGGCGGAAAATCTTCGATAGGGCGACGCATGCCGTGGCCCCGGTTTGGCCGGGTCAACCTAGTCGTAACCATCTTCGAACGACTCAGCCATCTAAGCAGATACCTTCAGGGCCACATTCGGACCCGTCGACGGAGAAACTTGCAGAGCCCTGAGTGCGCAGAGCTAGGGAACAAACCTGCGACAAGGCCCGCGCATGCTTTGTCACCGGTTTCATCGGGATGAGCGGTGCCTGAGCAGGCATTCAACATCGGCGTCGTTGCTTCCGTGGCAAATAATACACCATGACCTCTTTCCTGTCCCCATCCATCAGGCGTCTTTGCGTCGTCCTCCTACCGCCGGTTCACGGCCGATGGCGCTCATTCAAAGTCTCAGTAGACCAGCCCCTCTCACCCTTCCAGGACGACATAGATAGAGGCGTCGTCGCGATAGCCCTCGAGCAACACTGGACCGTGGCTCTCGCGCTTTCGCACCATTCATCGGGTATCCACTAGGCCTAGCTTCACGCCTCCTCGCCACATGTCTCGGTGCTCTTCCTGGTGTCAACAAGGCCATGCACCCTCGTTTTGTGACGGCCGTGTTTATCGGATGGTCGATGGTATGGACGCTACATAATCAATGAGCCAACTTGATGTCTGGCCTACTCCGCCACCAACACCGTGACTCGACTTTGTAGAACTTCCACCCCGTACCTCCCGACACCCCTCTGCCTCGATGGTCAAGCTTCGCTCCCTTGTAGTCGGGTTCTTCACCGCTCTTCAGATCAGTCCCCTTGTCGGCGCCAAAGGTCTGTTCGAGCCCAGCAGTGATCATGCCTTGGTCGCCAGGCAGGCCGCCGTCGGGGGCACGCTGTGTGAGACCACCGACATCGGTATTCTTGGTATCAACATCGCAAGCGGGTAAGTGGTGACTCGGGTCGGTAGTCTGACAGGACTGGGAGCTTATCAGCAGCGTGTGTATCTGTATTGAAGCGGGTGTGATCACACCGGCGTCCTTGACTAGGATCAACACGCTTGTGACAGTCAACAGTGGCATTCTTGCGGTACCTCTCCGACTGCTTGGGGGCGTCGCCGGCGTGACGACTCGGATCGTCAGCACGCTCGTGCCGGTGGTAAGTGGGATGTCTTACAACGGGTAGCTACGTGCTGAAGTACAGTTGCTCGAGACCGGGACAGACTGTACCTACCCCGCCAATGCTACCCCGAACGAGTGCGGTGGATGCGGCTACGGTGAGCCTGACGCTTGTCCTCGCGTGCTTACATTGCGCTGACTGTGCTACAGCTTGCAAGTCGAACAGCACTGTGACCTATGTCAGCTGTGGCAACTACTGCGTCCTGCCCGGGACCACTTGTGTGTCCGGTATACCCCAGAGCGCCAGGCGTCGCCACTTGTCCAGGAACAGTCTGAACCGGTGGGTCATGTTCATGATCACGGACCCCCACGCGAAGGCTCACCATAGATGCTCCTTCGGCTACGAAGCCTGCCGGGTTCCCGGCACTCCCAGACAGTCCCTTGTATTTGAGTGTCTCGATACCGCCAATGACCTCGAATCTTGTGAGTTCTTCAGCCACAATGACGGGTTCGCACTACCACCCAATGGCTGACGGTGCAGGTGGTGGATGTGTGGTGCCTTTCGCGGGCAGACCGACCGGCACGGACTGTTCGGCGCTCCCGCATGTTGCGTCTGCCTCATGCGAACAGGGCAGCTGCAACGTCCACGCTTGTGAGAAAGGCTACGAGCTGGAAGGAAACGAGTGTGTTGAGGCGGACAAGGTCATTCCTGCAGGCTTTTGGGAAGG
The DNA here is from genome assembly GCA_000442785.1 of Papiliotrema flavescens NRRL Y-50378. Lineage (NCBI taxonomy): Eukaryota > Fungi > Basidiomycota > Tremellomycetes > Tremellales > Rhynchogastremaceae > Papiliotrema > Papiliotrema flavescens. The sequence goes on from CAUG01000180.1 coordinate 89,368, forward strand.
ACTGCAGTCTATCGCTCGCCTCGAGGCTATCTGATGGAGGATGCTCCACGGACACTGGATCGTACTTATAATCGTTCTGTAGGAGAGAGTATCATGGATATTGAATAAATGCATGGACATTACAGCTATCTTCATCTGCGCGACAGCCTCTGGGCATACTTATGTGCCCCGGCATGGCCGGTCGTTCATCAGACAGCTCAATGCGGTCGAGTATTGTATCAGCGGAGTCGTAGTGCACAGAGCCCGTAATACCAGAGGGAGCCCAAAGCCACACATCGTGGCACATATCGCTTCTCACGACCCGAGCCCGTCTCACTGTGAACTTCCCGCAGAGCCGTTTGTGTCTTGACTTTCTGCATCCGGGGCCCATGGCTGAGCACGGGCACGGGCATGGGATCCTTCGGAGGCTTAGAAGTGAGACAGGACCCCTGCACTCCGACTTACGCACGTGCGCAGGTGATATGCTCGGGTCCCGGACCCTTCGCCGTGATACACAGTCCCAAGCCTATTCATGGAGCGCCGGGATCTTCGGAAGCGGCGGCCAAACAATCAACGCCGCCCCCCATTGACTGTACGGATTTCTCATGGTCCCATGCGAGGACGGAAGCTGTTGTTCACGTGGCATGGGGCGCAGCATGTGTCCTAGCGAGGTCTATCGATCCAAGCAGAGCGCGAGGTCGGGGAGCATCGGTTGTCTCGCCAGCACGGGAACGCTTGCCGATCTTTAGCTTCCGGACGAGGCGTTGCATTTTGGCGTTTCGTGCCTTTCAGCGGTCTTAAGGGGGGTCTACACCGCGATGGACGGAGCGAAGCATACTCAGTCTCAGGTGGCAGAATGCATGGCTGTGCCTTGCCCCTGTGAACGGCTTCAGTCGGCTGGACAGACAAAAGGAACGGGCAAATCCGTAAATCCGTGGACGTGTCGACCCGTCTCAGGGACGAGCGGACTGTAACCCCCTTTCACTCCGGAGTTCCGGCCGCATAACGGATGATGACCCTACAAATCCGAAGAAGGCGGCCCGGTGACCGGGGGCATCAGAATCCTTGTTCACGACAGGACGAAGGTCTAGAATGTTGGAAGGACACCCTTCGAGGACTCAAATGTCGCAAGGGCTGTTCATAACCCAAAATCCAGGCCGTTCCTTTCGTGGACCCGCCACCAAATACTGGCTAGCTGCGTATCGTTCTCTAAAAGTTGAATCAAGATGGTCTCAGTACCTTCCTCCCGTGAAACCGACCAGCACGGGTGCCCATAGACCTGTAATCACGCCAATGACAGGATCACACTATCGCTGCACTTGCTGTATAGTGGGCGTTGGAGGCACGGCTTCCTGGGTGGCAAAATCATAGTAGGCGAAGGGACTTCAAACCGCACTCGTCGCAGCAATACGTGCTGGTGGAAGGGGATCCACACAGCGTGCGAAATTGTTACCTTCCTGCCTGTCAATAGCTCCTCGGTGGGTCTCGAATAGTCGCGCACCAAAAGAGTGCGTTCCCCTTTTAGCCCAACGCCTGGACCAGCGTGATCCGAACCGTGAGGTACAGGGTATACCGCCGCCGCAGTTTGCCGACCCTCGGATGTGTGGCATCCGATGCTCTTCACCACAATGACGGACTGTTGTGCTCATAGTCTCATAGACCCCTCAACAGCCCCAAATCGAATCCCTATATAAGGATGGTAGACCCGGTGCAGCCATGTAGTGTCATGTGGGCTCGCGGCTCTGGGCGTGCTCGCCGGCAGATTTACCGAAAGCAATCGGGGCCGGCCGCTCCTCCTAGTGCTCAGGCCCCCAAAGGCAACCGGAGGCCGGGGTACAGCGGACCCAGGGTCCGCAGACCGCCTCTGGCATACCACGGCTCTGGTCAGTCTTGCGTTCGGCGAGCCCTGCTTCTACATCTCGCTCCAAAGTGTTTTGAAAGCACACTCAAGGCGGCCGCAAAACCTGTCCGAGCATTCACTGTCAAGATTCGCAGTTCATCGACGCGGTTCGATGTAGGCAGTTTGTCTTCATCTTTGCCAATTGGCGGGTGAGTAGACGTGTCTCGGCAGTCGTCCGGGATTCAGTCAGACATGAGGATCATGGAAGAGCATGGTCGACCATCGTTCTGCCACGCGCCGACTGCGATGATTTTCGGTGCATGCGCAGTCGGGTCCGTACCCCGGCAGCCGTAACACTTACCACGTTGCTCATAACGAGGCACGGGCCTGTCGGATCACTTATTACTTGTGACAAAACAAGCTGTCCTATCACTTTGCGCGACCAAAATCGATCTCAGGCGGTGTCGTTGGCCGTTCGACGCGCTAAGCAGGGGCCATGATGGACCAAGTCGGCCGTGATGGACCCCGTCATCGGCCCCGACTGGTCCTATGTACCGGTCGATTACGGAGAAATATCGGGAAAATCCCCGCCCAGCACGTGACTCTGAGCTTCGGCGAAGAAGTGATGCGAGACCTGAAATGTCGTTTCTTTCATCGATACCTCCTGCTCATCATATCCTGGCCATCATGTTCACACACAGCCTACAACGCAGTATTCGCTGCGCTCGAGCCTCGCCTGTGATCTCCTCAGCCTGTCGACGCCGCTTTTCTGCGACTCCCCTCTCATGCGCTCCAGAGAACTCGAAGAACGAGGCCGATGACTCTTTTGACCTTTTTGACGGATTACGAAGTGATCATGCCTCGTCATCAGCGACGTCGAAACTGCCAGGCAACGCCAAAGAATTCGAAGACGAGGACGATGATGCCTTCGCGTCGCCCGAGTCATTTGGCGTCCCCGGTCGCAGGTGTGTTAAGCAACAATATGTTGTTGTACTCCGAAACAATGCTGATTGCAGGTCCAACCGAGCTACGTCAGTCAAGGAGAACCCTTTCTCGATGCTGTCAGACGCGGACCGCACTGACGAGACGTGAGTGCTCACGGGGTTTCGTTTATAATGGGTCCTCACTGACTCACGCCTGTTATGGTCGCACGAACTCGACTGACAGCAGGTACGAACGCCTTGCCGCTGCGCAACCCGCCAGATGGAGCGGCCGAAACCTTCGCGCTTTTGCGACCCCCTCCAACGAGCCTCCTCGAATGATGCGCGGTGTGCATCGCCCGCGCGAGCGTGCACTCGGCAACACCCCCGCTGAATCAGCCAATTTCCACGCTGCCATCCGCAAGATCTTTGACGACCTGTCGCGCACATCCGGCTCGTCCTCCACATCCATGTCCGCTCCCTCCTCGGACCCATACGCATCACAATTCGGTCTAGGACTCGGAGCCCGCTCGGGGCGCGGCGCATTGGGCATGCAGCATGCCCTTGGCGGAGCGGGATATGGGCCGGGATACGGGCACGGGTCGGGCGGGCGCGGGAACGCAGCCATGGACCAGGACACGCTCATGCGCTTCGACGAGCTCAAAGATGAAATTGGTTTGCTGGGCACGGATATGGAGGTGTTGGAGTGGGCGAGGGAACAGGTATTCCGCAAGGCAGAAGGCAAAGACGGCGTGGAGGAGTACCCGGCTGTGTACCCCCACATCCTCGCTTTGACGTTACGCACTCTTCGCACCAACTTTGACAACCCCCACCTCGCTTTTGCTTTGTTCAACCACGCGCAGACGCTCTCGCTCGAGAGCTACATGAGCGGATGTCTCACTGCGGCATACAACGAAGTGATCATCATCCGATGGGATTGCTTCCGAGACCTCGAGGGCGTCGAGCAGGCCATACGTGAGATGGACGTTATCGGCGTAGTTTGGGACAAGACGACGCGAAAGACTGTCCAGGGTGTGTGCGAGGAAGTCGGCCGTAATCTCCGCAAGTCGGCGAATGGGGTCGACGAGATCGCCAAAGTCATCGAGGCACGGTGGCAGACGCTGGAGAAGCGGTTGCAAGCAGATATGCGGCGGGAGGTGGTGATCGACTCGGCAAAGAGGAAGGACTCGGCGATCAAGGCGAAGAGAGGTGATCGGGTCACGCTGCGGAACAAGCGGAGAGGGCCTGAGGCTGGATCCACTGTAGACGCTGAACAGAGCAATCTCGGACCGGGTGGGAGGGCTCGGGAGCGGCCCCCTATCGAAACGTACGGCCTCTAGGTGTGTCACGCAGAATGCCTGTGTGGCTGCATCCTGCGGGCCCGAGGGCAGTATGCGGTAACATGACCAGATGCATAAGTACGATGTATGAGTACAACAGCGGTATAGTGACTATTTGGAGAGGTATGCCAAGTGGGGGTATCGCGCCAGGTCTTGCGTGGGCCAGACGTTACTCTGCCGGACCATCACCCAAACGATTCCGCGAGTCGCTGAACAACCTTTCCTGCAGCTCGAGCAGCTGCTCCTGCGTCATGCCTTTCGTGTCCGGTACCGCGCGCGCTCGTTCCTGCGGGTCAGCATCGGCACGGGGCGGAAGATTGAAGAGAGTTGACGCCCAAAACGCACCTTTTGCGACTTTTTGAAATCCGTGTTGGACTCCTCGACCTGGGGGATAAAGCGCTCGTAGCTGAGTTTCTGATCATCAGAGGAAGCTCAGTCGTAGCGACAGAAGCCGGCACGACTTGCCTGAAGGGCCGCTGTGACGTGTTCTGGAGAGATCGTCTTCTTTGCACTGTTATCGCACGCCTCGTTCGCTTCTGTTGACAGGAGTTTGACCCATTCTGTCGTTAGCAGCGCGCTCTGTTCAGCAATTGGGTTCGATCCTGGCCGGATGCGGAGCGACGGAGGTTGAAGCGCTCAGACGAAGCAGACATACCGACACAAGCTTCCACGATGACCTCTTTGGCTTCCTTGGAGCAACCGAACTCGTCTTTGAGCTTCTCTGTCAATCAGCTGCTGCACATGACTGTATCGCTCTTTTTTATGCTCTGTTGTCACGCGCGATGTACAGGCGCGTATTGCAGGCGGTGACCGCCAGATCAAGAGCGAGATGAACTGACCGGCTATGAGCTTGTAAACGGTCGCCTTGGGCAGCCCGACATCATCTTCTCCTCCTTCCCGGTCCGACATGTTGTTCTACGGTGCAGAATGGCTCGGCTAGCAGTCTGATGCTAACGCGAGCTTGTATAAGTGAGACAAATCCGCTAGGTATAGCGGGGTGATGTTGTCGAGAGTGTAGTAGATGGGTGAAAGTCGAGAGCTGAATTGTTGTTGCTTTTCGACATTCATATTCATCGACCGTACTCTACTCGACCCTGGTGTTCGTGTTCGAGCATCAATCTCCTCATCTCCGCGTTCAGGCAGCAAAGGGACGGAAAGCACAGACTATGGCAAACTCGACGACACGAGGCGCTCAGTCCATACATGGGAGCAACCCTCAGGTGAGCAGCGACCATCAGCCCAGACGGCCAGCTCCGTTGACGCCCAGTACCTCATCGAGAAGGTCATCCGGGCAAGAATATACGACTCGCTGTACTGGAAGGAGCACTGCTTCGCCCTCAATGGTGCGTATTATATCTCATGCTCCTTCGCTACCGCTATCGTACGTTCTTGGCGCGAGGCGCTGATGCTCAGCCGAATCGCTCATCGACCAAGCGATTGCGCTCAAGGCGATAGGAGGAGTCCACGACCGACAGACGCCCACGGAGTTCATGTGCCTTACGCTCAAGCTGTTACAGCTGCAGCCAGAGCGGGAAATCTTGATCGAGTACCTGCTGGCTGAAGAATTCAAGTGAGTCTTGCTCCCTGTCCTCCGCCGACGGTCATCATGCTGGTCTCAGGCGACCTTGGCCTGCTCATTGAATACCGTCAACCACTTTGAAGTCCATGATCACTTGCTAACGACAGGTACCTCCGAGCCCTGGCAGCTTTCTACATACGCCTCACGTTCCGCTCGTACGACGTATACGAGATCCTCGAACCGCTCATGAAGGACTTTCGGAAAGTGCGCGTCCGCCAAGTCGGTGAGTACGGCGTTCTGTCTCGTTACACATTCTCCCAAATCACGCCGCTGTGTTGTGGGTGCTGTAAAGCTAGTGGCATGCTTCCCGGATCCATGCTGACAGCAGGCGGCTACTCCCTCACGTACTTTGACGAATTCATAGACGACCTCCTCACGCAAGAACGGGTGTGCGACATCATCCTCCCCCGTCTGACACAACGGTCCGTCCTGGAAGAGACGGAAGGGCTGCCGCCGCGCAAGTCACTGCTGGTCTGTCGCTGCCATCAATATATTCCGCACTCAGCTAATGAGCAGGAAGAGGACGACGAGCGGCCCACGAGGGCCCTCTCGCGCACGCCGTCCCGCACACCCCCGTCCTCGCGCGGCTCGTCGCCCGACCTCAGGCGTCGGAGACGGTCCTCGTCGGCCTCATCGGCCAACTCGGATGGCAGATTCGTCTCGCGGTCACCGTCCCGGTCGGTCAGTCCCGAAGAGGGCGAGGAGGGCGATACGCGTGGTAGGTACATCTCGCGCTCGCCTAGTATATCGCCCGACCGCGCCATGGACATCGACGACGACGAGAAGCTCGATGGGGATGTGTAGTCACAAGAATTGGAACCGCGTAGTCATTGTACATGCATCATACATCATGCTATACGCTCGTGATCATGCCACCTTGCTTCTATGACGATCGTCGCGTCGCCCGCCAAAGAGGACAATGCAGTCCGCTACCGCCGTCCGGGCACACCATACCTCCCTCGCTCGAGGCTCAACTTCCTCTCCACCTCGTCAACCTTGTCCTCCAGCCTGCCCGCGCCTCCATCAAGCGTCTGCAGCGCCCTGAGATGCGCGCCCAAGATCGCCGAGAGCTGTCCGACAGGATCGTCGCCCTCGCTACCGGTAGGCTGCGAGCTCGCCGACAGCTGGTTCACCGAATCGATCATGCCCGTCAAGTTCCGGGAAAGATCGTTCAGCTGCGTGTCGAGGCGTTGCGCGTTATTGTACCTGCCATTAGTGACAAGTCTAGTCTAGAGATCCGCATTACGTACGCCTTCTCACGCTCGGCATCCGCGCTCGTCTTTTGCGTGAAGCCCCGCGTGGGGTCCGACTGGATCTTTTCCACTTCGTTCTCGAAGCTGCTGAGAATCTTCTCCAGGCTATCCTGCTCGTCTTCCAACCGTTTCAATTGCGCATCCACTGCCGCCTGGTCCACCTCTGCCCGCAGGACATTCTGGTATACGCTCTCGATCTGCCATTAGTAACTGCACACCGTGTCTGCAAGCCAGCAACCAGGAAAGAAACCCACCTGCGAGCCGTTCTGCACAAGGATTCTGTCCCACTCTCGCACTTCGTTTGCCTGTTTCTCAAAGTCCTTGACTTCGTTGTTCAGCTCCGTCGTCCACGTCTCGAAAATCTCCTCGAGCGTCTTCCCGCGGAGCAGGTTAGGCGCAGGCTCGGTAGTCGTGCTAGTCGTAGCGGGGGCCGTTGTCGATCCGCTCGCGCCAGCAGTGGTAGTCGCGGGAGCTGCGGGAGCTGTCGTGCCAGCAGCGGGCGCTGCTGTGGTCGCAGTCGCAGTCGTTGCAGCCGGCTTCGCACCGAACAAGCTCGTACCAGCCGTGGTCGCGGATGCTGCCGCTGGAGCCGCCGCTTTATCAGCCTCTTTCGACTTGTCCGCAGTAGAAGCGGCCCCGAATCCAGCGAACAACCCGCCCGCAGCGGGTGCAGCAGGTGCTTTCGGCGCCTCGGTACCGGTGCTCGTCGATGTCGGGGCGGCGGACGCCAAGGAGCCGAACAAGCCGCCGGCGGCAGGCGGTTTTGGCGTTTCCTTGTCCGCTGCCTTTGTCGCATCAGCCGCAGCAGGTGTTGAGCTCGGTGCGCTTCCAAAGCCAGCAAATAGACCTCCGGTCTTGGGCGCCTCTGTCGTCGTGGAAGTAGCGGGCGCAGCAGGAGCAGCGGGCTTTGATGTGCCGCCTAGACCACCGAAGCTGAATCCACCAGTGGCAGGTGCCGGCGCAGCGGGCGCGGCCGGGGCTGCTGGCTTCGCCGCGTCCGTCTTGGGCGCACCGAACGAGAAGCCTCCGGTGGCAGGAGCGGCAGGAGCGGCAGGAGCGGCAGGCACAGCTGGGCTGCTGGACTTGCTCGCGTCAGCGGTGGAATCGGCCGGCTTGGCGCCGAATAGACTGCTGCCTCCGCCTCCGAACAGGCTTCCAGCAGCGGGTGCTGCGGGTGCAGTGGTCTTGCTGGCATCGGTCGTGGCGGCAGGAGCGGGAGCGCCAAACAGGGACGGGGTGGCGGGCTTAGACGCATCAGCGCTGGTCGCTCCAGTCGCTGGAGCGGCGGGTTTACCGAATCCTCCGAACAGACCTCCGCTTGGGGCAGCGGGGGCAGCAGCCGGTGTGGTCGTGCCAGATGCAGCGGGTGTGGCCGCGCTGCTCCCGAACAACCCATCAGACGGAGCGGCAGGCTTGGCCGCGCCAAAAAGTCCTCCACCGGTTGATGGCGCAGGAGTCGTCCCTGTTGAAGGCGTGCTTCCGGCTGTCGCCGTCGCAGCGTTGTCCGCTGGCTTCGCGCCGAACAGTCCGCCCGTGGGCGCAGATGATGCAGCAGGCGCAGCCGATCCCGTGTTTCCGAATAATCCGCCAGTCGTTCCGCCCGTGACTCCGGCGGCCCCACCAAACAAGCTGCCTGAAGCTGGAGGTGGTCCTGCAGGCGTAGTTGATCCCGAAGCAGGCGCGCCAAAGAGGGGCTTTGCAGGTGTAGTAGAGCCGGAGTTTTGAGCAGCGCCGCCAAACGAGAACCCGCCAGCGGGAGCGGCCGGAGCTGATGGTGCCGCCGGCGTGGTGGACGAGGTGTTGGCAGGGTTGCCGAAAGAGAACCCACCGGGTTTGGCAGCCGTGTTGTTCGCGGCGTTGTTTCCGCCGCCAAAGAGACTCGTGCCGCTCGTGGTACCTGCTCCACCTCCAAACAAGCTTCCTCCTGCTGCTGGCGTTGATCCTGCCGCGGGTGCCGCACTTCCCGCCGAGTTGTTCTGCCCGAACAGGCTACCCCCGCTTGCTCCTCCTGCACCGCCCGCTGAAGCGCCTCCGAACAGGCTTGTCCCGCCGCTTGCAGCCCCTCCGCCAAACATTGAACCTCCAGTGCTGCCCGCACTGCCGCCGCCAAACATGCTGCTCGGTGCTGCAGCGCCAGCTGCCGGTGTGCTGCTTTGGGCGGGCTGCCCGAAAATGCTTCCTGTTGCTGGTGTATTCTGCTGGTTTTGCTGAGCGGGCTGTCCAAATGGTGACGGTGTGGTGGAAGAGCCTTCTGGTAAGCTTGCGAAGACGGCAGACCTCGAGGCGGCTTACTGTTCTGTTGATTTTGCTGGCCGCCGAAGGAGAATGAGGCTGAGGAGTGAGCAGAGTATCCAAGCACACAGTATACGAAGGTAAAGCTCACTATTACCTCCGCCGAAGCCTGAGAAGCCGGCTGCGGGTCAGCGAGCTACCTATACGAGCCTCGAGACCACTCACACATGCTGCTCGCGTCGAATAGTGTAGTCCGTTATAGGTGTTGCAACTGCAAAGACAACATCGTTGCTCGTTGGTGTAGCCTGCGACCAAGGTCGGTGATCGCCGCCTACGAGAATGACAAGGCGCGTGGTCTTGGGGTAGCTTCCCGCACGCCTATCTTCTCTGCCCGGCGAAAAGGTCAACTTGCTTCGCGGCTGTTTCGACTTCTATCACCTCTACCCAAAACAACAACAACAATGTCGGCTGTTCAAGTGAGCTACTCATGCAGTGGCTCTCATTGTAGCTGACGCGCAGCCCGTCAACCCAAAACCGTTCCTGCAAAGTCTGACGGGAAAGACGGTCAACGTCAAGTTAAAGTGGGGCCTGGAGTACCGCGGTTTCCTCGTGTCCACGGATGGTTACATGAACTTGCAGGTAAGTCTTGTTTGACTCGACGTTCGGGTCACCCTGTCTGTCTCTTTATGAGACAGCACCATAGCGTTGAGCTTTGAGGAGGAGCGCTCACGCTGCAGCTGGGTAACGCCGAGGAGATCGAGAATGGCAAGTCGAATGGCGCTCTCGGGGAGATCTTCATCCGGTGCAACAACGTCCTGTACATCCGGTCAGTCCAGCCATGCTTAGTGTGCGAGATGGAGCTGATGTGCAGGGAATACAAGGAGGCAGGCAACAAGGAGAGGATGGACGAGGACTAGGCAAGGGTCGGGCGGGCGGTACCGAATGGGATAGACTGAGAGGGCGGTGCCTTGTGTGGGGCGGACGTGTACCAGCAGCAAACAATCGACATCGATGCGATTATACCCATGACACGAGTGGACGGCGCGGATTTGAGGAGCAAGAGGCAACGAAACGGGGCCGCAGTGGTCGAGGGCCATATTGGCTACTGACCGAGCGGCGGTGTCGTGCGATCTATATTACGCGGAGATTACGATCCGGGCTCATGACTTGACCCGTGCGCCGTTGCACATTCAACGCATCGGTATCACATGCGAGGGATAATAACACCGCAACAATATTAATCTATGCGCAGAACACATCCGCCAAGTCTGGCTCGTACCTTTCTCCTCGCCCTCCATAAGTCTCTCACACACAGCTTCCACTTCGAGCGACAGCCCTCCTCTGGTGTTCACCCGTCTCGTGCCTGAGGTCTGAGTATGCCTCTCTATGTACATGGTTCTCGGGTCTACTTGCTGATGCTGGCGCCTGCGAGCATGTCGGCGAGGCTATTCATGAGCGGACTGCGCTTGTGGGTTGTTGCGCATCTGGCTCACTCATCGGCGTCTTTGTTCGTCGCCTCTGGCAGCGCCGTGGCTCCATCCTCGCCCTTGGCAATACCATCATCCTCGTCCTCGTCCTCGTCGTCCTTGTCCTCCTCTTCCTCGTCGCTCTCCTCTTCCTCTTCCTCCTCATCCTCATCAACCTCCTCCATGTCGTCCACTGCGCGTCAGCTTCGGGAGGTCCTTACGTGCCCGCGCTGCGCAGGGCTGATCACACTCACGCTCGTCCAGGGCATCCTCGTGCCCGTGTACCGCCAGCGCCTTCTTCAGCTCCTCGACGCACTCGTCGTCCTCTGCAAACTTGTTGCCGTTCAGCTCCAGCACCGTCAACTCGCTCAAGTGCTGCGTAATCGCCGTGGAGAGCAGCTCGACCGTGCGCTTGTCGAACTCTCCGTATTGCAGCTGCAGCTTCTCGAGCTTGGTGTTCGAGCCGTTCGCAAGCGCCGTGGCGAGCGCGATACCGCCCGCGCTGCCCACGAGGCAGTCCGACAGGTTCAGCTCCTTCAGCTCCGGCCAGTTCGGCAGCTGTCGCACGATGCTCCGCGTACCGACCTTTGTCGCCGTGTTGTCCTGCAGGTCGAGCACCTCGAGCGACTTGTTCGCCGCCAGGCCCTCCACGATCGCCTTGATCCCCTCCATCCGGATCCCATTCTGGATCATGCGCACGCTGCGCAGGCCCTTGTGCTTCGCGAACGCCTCGCCCCATGCCGCCGCGGAGCCGTTCTCCAGCCGGTTTCGTCCGCACACCAGCACCCGCAGGGAGCTCTCCTTGCCCTCGCTCGCGCATTTCTCGGCGTTGGAAGACAGAGCCTGCGCGACGATCGCCCCGCCCGCGGGGCCCATGCCGTTGTTGTTCAGCTTGAAGACCGAGAACCAGGTGTTGGTCTTGATAAAGTCGGTGATGTATTCTGCGCAGCGCCCGCCGAAGGCATTGTCGGACAGGTCGAGCTCGACCAGGTTCTCGTGCGTGGATAGCGCGGAAGTGAGGGCGTAGATCGCTTGCGGGATCTCGGAGATGAGTCGCCCGGTGAAGATGTCCGCAAAGTCGGCGACCTGTGGTCAGCGCTGATCGGTACCATGCCCCGCGACCGTCTTCAACGGAGTATAAGATGAATGAACGACCCACCTTGAGCGAAGTCTTGGTCTTGAGCACTTCGGCAATAGCCTCACAAGCCTCCACACCCAGACTGTTCCCTCCCAGGTGCACCTCTTCGACACCGTCAAGCTCCTTTAGCTCGCCCAAGAACGGCTCGAGCTCGGCAGCCGTGTTCGCCTTGAGGTTCTTGCCGAGAATGGACCAGACCTTGGCCGAGGGCGCAGTGGTCGACGCTGACATGGTGTATGAAATGGGTATGAGGGTGTATGCAAGGGGTATGAGGGAAGCAATAAAAGTCAAAGGGACGGTGAGCAAGAAGTGATGCAGTAATAATCGTCGGTGCCCAAAGTCAAAATCGCGTCTTTAGGTGGCAAAAAACGTCGATCGCTTCGTGGCGCCGCAGCGGGGCCGGATTGTCCTGACGCAAGAGATGCAGCGTTCTGTCGCATATTCAATAAGGGTGCATGGCTATAAACAACAAACATGAGTGCAGCAGCTGGAGCCGCTGCTTGCATCTACCGGGGGCGATGAGAGTAGAGGTGAGACACTCGACTTGTGGACCCAAGTAGGCCGCAATGCAGGATGATCCTCTAAGCAGACGGAATATATTTCTGGTCCTAAAGGTGTGAGCGGGCGCACACAAGGGTAAACCGCTTACTCACCCAAGGCTCATCGCTGTCGCTATAAGGCCTCGGCGGCCTGACATGAGGCGCGACAGTATCTGCAGCCGCATTTGCACCACGCCGGGCTATCGTCAATCATGGTTGCCAGGCAGCTGGCCAGATCCCAGCCACTCACGCAGAGGGAAGATGATGCCGATCTCGTAGTTCCGGACATTCAGCTCCGGTACCGTCTTCTTGACATTGGGTGTGCCCTGCTGTCAGTCCGCCGCACAATTCTCTTGCTTGAACCCACCCAGGCAGCGCCAGAAAAGTTGTGGCTGCCCATGTAGATCCACCCGCCCACGCCCTCATTCTCATCCGCCATATCGTCCGCTTTGCGTTTACCGTTCGAGCTAGCACCACTCGAGACGCCAAGAGTGTCCGGTCGAGGCTCAAACAGCGCAATGAGCACCTGACGTGAGCTGACTGCGCCGTCAAATAGGGTCCATCAGCTCACCTTAGCATGCATCAAGACCCCGCCGCGTTTCGAGTTAGAGTCGTGGAAAAGCTTCTTTGTCACGGCATTGAATGCCTTCGCGCAAAACATCGTGCCTCCACCCTGGCTGTCAGAGATCACCCTCGCCCTAGGCACAACACGCACCTCACGGCCCAGCTCGCTTTTGTCCACGGTCGCCAGACTGGGGAAGACGACCTTGATTGGCGGAAAGCCTGCTGGCTTCGCCCGACGCAAAAGCGCCCGCGTCGTCTTGCCACAGCAGTACTGGTAGAACAGATCCATCCAGTCGATGGTGTAAGCTCCGAGTGACGAGCTCTAGCATGAGCTGCATTCTACAGCTGAAACAGGGAGCTCACCTGGAATTCGACCTTCACCACCTCGCCCGCTTTCGGTTTCCACCCCTTTGCCGCAAGCGCGCTGCCAAGGCGGCATATCCCCATTTCATCCATCTTGTCCACCCCTTCATACTTGCCCGGGATGGACATCACCAGCTGTACCCTCACTCTGCTCCAGTCCCAGTGAGCCAGGTTGTCCAGTGCCGGGCTAAGCGTCATTTGTCCGCCCTGAGGGTGATTATCGCGCAAGTATCGTAGTGCTTTGTGCACTTTGAGGTGGACGAACAGGTCGCGGAACCGTAATGGGAAGTCGTGCCGAGCGTGATTGAGCTCGGGGAGCGGGTCGAGCTGGTTGACAACTGGCAAGAAGTCTTGCACGAATGCGGTCTGTAGTTAGCCAAAGTACGACTTGCGAATGTGATGCCCGTACATTCTCGATAAAATCCCAATCATAGTCCACCATGTTGGCTGTCAAGATGGCAACGCGCAGTCGGCCTGTTTTGTACACGATCTGCGGTCAGGATGTGTAGCTGCGATTTATACCATGAAACCGACCCAGAAATACTTCATGTGCGCCGACCTGCTGTTAGCTGACCTCCTTCGCCTCAGGGATCAGCTTACCCCCACTCGCCGACCATTTTTGGGTAACATCGAACCTCCCTCGTATCCTGCGCCTGGACTTTCCCATTCCAGGCCGGATGCTGTTCTCGCGGGTGCGGACGAATTGCAACTCGCGGTACCTCTTCTGCTGGCGGTAGTAGCCGTTCCAGCCATTCATCATCGATCACAAAGCTTGACACAACTATTAGCGAGATCTGGTCTGTCTGCTTATCAGCTGATCCGCACGTTTCCACTTCGACGACTTGGCGCAGCTCACGCGTCCGATGACCTGCTCGACCTTGAAAGTCGGCGCGGCCGATGGCTTGCCGATGGTCACGTTGATCTGCCGCATCTCGCCGTCAAGGTAGTACTCGCCCGCTGCGTCTCGAAGAAAGGGAGAAGTAGACTGTAGTGGGTGCAATGTTGGAGTCGGTCGGGATGGCCCAGCGCTTGCACTGGCACTCGCACCGCCGCCATTGAATGATCTGCCGGGGTAAGCGCTGCGGGAGGGTGAGATTGGAGTCGGTGCGAAGTCGCGTATCGTCGCAACTTTGACTCCGCCGTTGCTGACATTGCTGTTGACTTTGCTCGTCGCCGCAGCAGAGGCGGAAGCTGCTCCAGCGGTGATGGCGCGTGCGGCTTGTCGAGCAAGGCGCTCCGCTTCCATCTTTGCCCTGTCCGCGAGTAGGCTCGATACACCGATCACAGGCGCAGTCGCGCTTGCAGTGGCTGATAATGCGGTCGCTGATCCCGAGGACTCGGGTTTGGCAGCCAGAGAAAGGCTGCCGGCGACACGTTCTCGAGCTAGCCTCACCTTGTCGCCTAGTGCTCCTTCGTTGTGAAGTCGAGGTTGAGGTGCGAGGGGCCCACGAGCATTCGATGTTACGGAGTCAGAGGCAAGCGGCGTGATGGGCTTGGATGGTCCTGCCTGAGCAGATGTCGAAAAGCCGGCTCGCGCTTGCCGGCGCTTGAGCTCCTCTTCCCGGTATGCTTGTCGAGAAGCTTGAAAAGCTTTATTGGCAGCTTCGATCTCGGCATCATCATCCTCGTGCCCTTCCTCCTCCTTTGGACTCGCCGCCATTGACGCTGCTAGTGCTCTACGATCAGAGTCAGGTCCAAAACGGAGCGGCACGGACGCTTGCGTGACGTACTCTTGGATCATCCTTCGCTCCTCATCCGGGGTCTCTTCCCTCTTTTGCCTTTTCGGGGCCCGAGATTCCTCCTCGCTCATCGCTATCGCCTTTTTGAGCTCTTCATCCTCGTCGTCGTCGAACACCGGTATAGGCGAATCTCTCGCGGAGCCCTGCCTGGACACGTTCCGCGACTCTCTCACGGATTCTGCGATAGCCCTGCTCTATCAGCCCTTGTTAGGGAAAGCCACTCATATCACTCACATGGCTAGCTGTTCATCTTCGTCGTCATTCGGCGCTCGCCTCGTTGCTTCCCTCATGGCCGGTGCCTCGACCCGCCATGTAGCCCAAAGTGCCCTACTCGTGAGCCTCTACGGTAGCAGCTCGGATCATCGGCCCACCTCCTCATTTCTTGCATAGCTTCCCGATCGTCAAACATGTTCTCGTCAATGACCTGCATGCAGTGCAGGTCGAAGTCCTCGTTCTGCCCGGGTCGGGGTACCGGCCCTTCTGGCGCCTGGAACCTGACGTCAGCTAGGCCTCGTATTCGAGAATGCAAAAGCTTACCCGCCCATCATCTGGGCTATACGGTCTCTAGGATCCATCTCGCTCGCTGATCAAGACCACAATTCGCTTCGAGAAGCCTAAACAGGTGTCGCTGGTAGCTGTCGTGAAATGTCCAGAGACATGACGCATCGCATGTCCCGGGTATTTGTGACCTGCGGCCAGAGCGCAGGCGGAGATCGCCGATGAGGATGGAGAGGAGATGAGCGGAACCTGATTTTTGACGCGAATTCATGGTTGACCGGACTGTGGTGGACGCGTCAGAATCACGATTCGATCGCGCGGAACGCACGCGTTGGTCCACCGAAACATGAGGTTTCCGTCATTCCTCTCATTAACAACCAATCTTTGCAGCACCCACATCGCTTCATCGTTCTTCTGCGCTCACCACCGTCTCCACTCTGTCTCGACGACCCGCGACGGCTCGGCTGCACTCCATCTCTCCGCCGGCGAGACGTGCCGAAAGCAAACACCCCTGACTTTGGACTTCCCTTTTCCACCCTAGACTCCAGCCATGGTGAGCTGATACCACCACCGCCGAGAGCGCACAGCTGATTCCCAGTACATCAAAACCATCACCATCCACGGTCAGCTCACGCGTCCGTACTGTCAGGTCTAGCTGACGTCTTAGGCTTCAAGTCTTACCGTGATCAAGTCGCAGTCGACCCCTTCTCGTAAGCTGGCCATCTTCGTTGACCGTGATTCGCTGACCAGCAGAGCTGGTCACAATGTGGTCGTCGGTCGGAATGGATCCGGGAAGTCCAACTTCTTTTCAGGTGCGCGATATGAGTCTTGGTACGTCGCCCTCAGCTGATCGGCAGCGATTCGTTTTGTCTTGTCCGACCAATACTCGTCCATGTCGAGAGAAGAGCGCATGAGGCTTTTGCACGAGGGTACCGGAAAGTCTGCGACCATCTCGGCGTTTGTGGAGATCGTCTTCGACAGTAAGCATCAGGCCATTGTTCGGCAAGACTCTTCTGACATCAGACACCGACGGCCGGTTCCCCAATTCCTTGCCCGAGCTCCGACTACGTCGTACAATCGGCCAGAAGAAAGACGAGTACAGTCTGGACAGGAAGAGTGCGACCAAGGCGGAGGTTCACAACCTGCTCGAAAGTGCGGGCTTCAGCGAGAGTAATCCGTACTACATCGTTCCGCAGGGACGGGTGAGCTGCACTTCGCGCTGCATGTCACCCAAAGCTGACGTCAGATTACGCATCTAACCAACATCAGCGACAAAGAGCGGCTGAATGTGTTGAAGGAGGTGGCGGGTACCAAGGTGTATGAGAAAAAGAGATTGGAGTCGGTCAAGATCATGGACGAGACGGGTGAGCTGATCTCTTCGCGTTGTTCCGAAAGCTTACGTTCAGACGCCAAACGAGAGAAGATCGGCGGCTTCCTGGAGTACATCGAGGAACGGTTGACGGAGCTCGAGGAGGAAAAGGAGGAGCTGAAAGAGTACCAAAAGAGCGATCGAGAACGGAGATGCCTCGAGTACGGTTTACATGCAAGGGAGCTGGACGACGTCACGGTGGCTCTGGATCAGGTGAGTTCACCCTACCTGTGGTACAGCTGCTTATCCTAGATTGAAGACGAGAGAAAGAGCGACGTTCACAACTCGAACCTCAAGCGCAAGGAGTTCAACCAGCGAGAGGCTGGCATTCAAGTATGTCTGACACGTGATAGCTGTCTTGGTTGACCAGTAGCAACTCGAAGATGAAGAAACCACGGCCAAGCTCGCGCTCTCGACCACGACCCTGTCCTTGCGACAGTACGAGGCTGAACTGAGCGATCTTGTCAAGAACCGGACAGAAATCGAGTGCCAGATTAACGACTACAAGTCGGCGAGCGAATCCGGAAAGCAAAGGAAAGCGGACAAGGAAAAGGAGCTGAAGAAGCTCGAGAAGAGGATTGAAAAGGTCACGGCGAGGATCGAGGAGTTAGCGGAGAGCCTCGATGCCCGGGTCGCAGAAGAACGCGAGGCGAAAGAGGCGTGAGTCAGGCGCAGTTGTTTGGGACGCGGGGTCTGATGGCAGGCTCGAATCAACCCAGAGCAAGCTGTCGGTGCTATACGCAAAGCAAGGTCGAGCGCAGCAGTTCACGACACAAGCGGCTCGTGACAAGTATCTTCGGGACGAGATCGCCTCGCTCCAGGCGTATGAGACAACCCAGCAGGAACGCGTGAACGATCTCGCGAGCGAGTTGGGGAATGCTAAGCAGTACTTGAACGAGGTCCTCAGCAGGAACGAAGAGCAGAGTCAGAAGAGCGAGGAGAGGCGGGACAGGCTTCGAAATATGAGCGAGGAGGTCACGACGCTGAAGGAGAAGGTTGACGGCATGCAGGAGCAGCGAAAGTATGTGAACGCCCGGCCTGAGAGGTGTCTACTGATGACAGGGAACTGTGGCGCGAAGATGCAAAGTTGGGGCAGAGCGTGGCGAGCGCAAAGGAGCAGCTGCAGACCAATGAGCGGGCTCTGCAAGGCATGATGGACAAGGATACGGCGAACGGCCTGCGAGCAGTCAAGCGGTATGCGAAGCAGCTTGGCCTCGAGGGCGTATACGGCCCGCTGTACGAGCTGTTCGAGGTTTCGGATCGGTACAAGCAAGCCGTCGAGGTTACGGCGGGTACGAGGTGAGCTTGTGTGTTCGCACGGGAGTAAGACTCACGGCCAGTCTGTTCCACGTCGTAGTTGACAACGATGACACGGCGAGCCGAATCCTCGAGTCG
This sequence comes from Papiliotrema flavescens NRRL Y-50378, assembly GCA_000442785.1. NCBI lineage: Eukaryota > Fungi > Basidiomycota > Tremellomycetes > Tremellales > Rhynchogastremaceae > Papiliotrema > Papiliotrema flavescens. The sequence goes on from CAUG01000180.1 coordinate 107,582, forward strand.
ATGAACAAAGATCGTGCAGGGCGAGTGACATTCATGCCGCTCAACAGGCTGAAGAGCCACACGGTCAACTACCCGAAAGCTCAAGATGCTGTGCCGATGATCTCAAAACTGAAGTTCGATCGGGCGTACATCATGGCTTTCGAGCAGGTCAATTTTTTCTTGCTGTACGCGGAAGTAAGCTAAGAACAGGTATTCGGGCGTACAATCATCTGCGACGACCTCACCACTGCAGCACAGTACACCCGCTCGCACGGTCTCAATTCGGTCACGCTTGAAGGAGATCGCGTTGATCGGAAGGGAGCTTTGACGGGAGGATACCACGATGTTCGCCGCTCTCGCCTCGACGCCGTCAAGGGCGTCCGCAAATGGCAAGACGCCTTCAACACCGATTCCACTCGTCATGCCGAGGTCAAGTCCAGCCTGTCGACGCTCGAACAGCAAATTACGACGACGCTGGGACAACTTCAGGTCCTCGAGGCGAAGCGGAAGCAGCTGCTCGAGTCTAGGAACATGGTCGCTTCTGCAGCGGCGGCGGCAGCTCGCGACGAGGACGCGGCTCGACAACGAGTAGGCCGCTTTGAGCGGGACCTCAGCGACGCCGAAGCGGAGCTGCGAGATGCTACAGCGAAGCGAGAGGGTTACGAAGAGGAAATCCAGACGCCAATGACTCAAAGGCTTAGCGATGCGGAGGTGGCGCTGCTGGAGCAGCTCAGTGGTGAGGTGGAGGAGCAGAAAGTGGCGCTGGTCGACGCGTCGAAGCAGAGGCAGGAGGTGAGTATCGAGGACTGCAAGGTTGTCCTGGCTGATGGAAGGTGTCGAGCGAGCGAAGTCAGCTGGAAATTGAGCTGAATGAGGGCTTGAAACGAACTCGATTCCAGCTTCGAGGCGACATCGATGAGCTGGAAGGCGATGCGGGGGCGGGCGTGCTGCAATCTGGCGAGGTCGAACTGCGAGAATCGGAGCTCAAGAACGTCCTAGCGTCGATCAATGACTTGAAAGAGCAGGTTGCGGGTGAGCTTCTGTCGGCCAGCCAATTCTGTTTCATGCTCACTTGCAGAGACGGAGGCGCGAGCAGCCGAGTTGCAGGAGCAACTTGCCGACATTCGCACGAAGCTTGATGAGGCTCAGGCGGAGCAGCTCGAAAACACAAGGGCTATCATGAAGGCTCAGAAGAACGCCGAGAGGTATTTGAACAAGCGCCAAACCCTCACGATGCGCAAAGAGGAGCACACCAACGCCATTCGCGATTTGGGAGTCTTGCCTGAGGAGGCTTTCACGAAATACGTCGCGGTCCGCCCAGAGAAGGTGTGTCGGCTGTGGTCCAGCATGAACGGCGCTCACGGCAGATAATGAAGAAGTTGCACAAGGTCAAAGAGAGCCTGAGCAAGTTTGCCCACGTAAACAAAAAGGCGTTCGAGCAGTACAACAACTTCACAAAGCAACGTGACGACCTGCTCAAGCGACGAGAGGAGCTAGACGCTTCTGCAGAGAGCATCCAGGAGTTGATCCAAACGCTCGACCAGCGTAAAGACGAGGCGATCGAGCGGACTTTCGACCAGGTCTCGAAATACTTCAAGGAGGTGTTCGAGGAGCTTGTGCCGGCCGGGAAGGGCGAGCTGGTCATCCAGAAGAGGCAGGACGGTTTTGTGGTGACTTGAGGGAGACTCTGCGCTTGGATGTGATGCTGATCGGCAGGACGAGGAGACGGAAGAGAGCGCACAGAGCAAGCAGGACAAGAGCGAGATTGACAACTACACGGGCATCTCCATCAAAGTCTCTTTCAACTCGAAGTCGGACGAGGGGCAGAAGATCCAGCAGCTTTCCGGAGGTCAGAAATCGCTCGTTGCGCTCGCGACAGGTGAGCTGAGTGGACACTTCATAGCGGACGAGCTGATGTCAGTGTTTGCGATTCAGAAGTGCGACCCGGCGCCTTTCTACCTCTTCGATGAGATTGACGCAAACCTCGACGCGCAGTACCGAACGGCCGTTGCCAACATGATTCACAAGCTGTCTGCCAATGCTCAGTTCATCACGACGACTTTCAGGTCCGAGATGCTCGCGCAGGCGGATAAGTTTTACGGGGTGTACTTTGACAAGAGCAAGGTGTCGAGCGTGGCGACGATTGAGAAGGAGGAGGCGTACCAGTTCATCGAGAACTCTGCGGCGGTGGGTGGGCTGTAAGTGACGTATGGAGATGGACTCTAGTTGGTCACGAACGCACTGGCGCAGCGAAGGCGCGGGTCGAGGGCGGGCGTTGCTGTTGTATATCATCCTGGAGATCATATTGGCTACTACATGCATCATAGTCATGCTGTGCTACCCGAGCCTTGCAGAATTGAGGTCCTCGACCTGTGCATGCCGATCAATCGGCTGAAACTCATGCGATTGTAGCGATTGTTCTGATGTCTAGGGCTATGTGCGCCTAAATGATCCTCGGCCAAACTCCCTCGCCCACGAGCTCCTTGATCCCGCCTGCCAGCAACACGGCCCTCAACCAGTCCCGCGCTTCTTCCACCGACTTGGCCGCGATCCGCATCACCCCGCCCTTGCCGCCTTCGCCGCACAGGTCGCTGAAGCTCCACGCGAGGCTCGGCGGGCGGTGTAGCTGGAACTGCGACGACTTGTCGCTCACCTCACGCAGGTGGTCCAGGAGCTTGGCGACATGCGGGCCGTACATCAACACGGTCGCGTAGACGTGGTACGGCGCGAGCTTGCGCGCTATGCCGCTCATACTGGCGTTGGTCCGCGCGTCCGTGATGCCCGTCGCGCCGGTCGTACGCTCCTGCGGGGTCGAGCCCGCGGTCCCGGCAGTCCCGTTAGGCCCATTGTGCGGCGGAGTCGACGGAGACGCCGCGAGGTCGTCTCGGAGTATCATTCGTTCCCGCATGATCCGCCGCTTGCCGACCAGCACCTCGTTCAATGACTCGTAGCTCTCCATCTGCCAGACTTCGCCGTCTCCCCCCTCTGTCGCGTATGACCTGCCCCGGCCAGAGTTGACCCAGTCGAGGATGAGCACCGAAGCGGTGCCGCCCCCTTCTTGCCCATCTCCTTCGTCCGGGAGGACGAAACGCTGTGCCTGGACATAGCTCGAGTCCTTGTAGGGCGATATCGAGTCAGGAAGGACTAGCGCAAATGAGCCCGGCGCGAGCGTGACGTGCATCCGTTGCGTCGTCACTTCCTTCTTCTTTCCTTTGTCGATTGACGGTCGAGCAGTCTGGCGGAGCAGCCGAGATTGAGGTCGAATCCCAGGTCGGTTGCGGAAGACCTTGGTCGAGCCCTGCGTGAGGAGGATGAGTCCCCCTCCGGGCTCGACGTCGATTTGAAGAGATATCAAGTCGCCCGCGACGAGGCCTCCGCCGTAGGCCAGGGTGTAGGCCAGGGCGACATGATCGGGCTGGGAGGGAAGCGGGGTCGGAGAGAGAAGCTTGAGAGGGTATGTAGCTTTTAGCGTTGAGAATCGGGCTTTGAGGCCGGCGGTCGAGAGCGTGAGGTGACCTGATCCGGGCGTAGTGGATTCATGAGACGGGGTTGTCGCCGTCGTCGAGGACGGCTGAGCGGCCGCTGTCGGGTCCTTTAGCGATGTGAAACTGACCGTTGACGTCCCGCTCGGTCCAGCTCTGGCTTGGGCGCCATCGTAAATAGCTGTCGCCATGGAATGAGGACGGGTAGAAATGAGACGGGAGATCCATATCCCGTGTCGCGGTTATCTTTCCCCACTCGCCGCGTCCCCGCGTCCGAGCCGGCAATGACGCCGGCCATCAATTCCACGCCCGTGTTGACACATCCATCGTCCATCTACATCCATACACGGCCCTCACCATCTCTATACTTGTATCAATATGCCGCAGGATCTACCGGTCATACTTCACAACGACAAACGGGGGCTGCTCACGCTCGAGGATGGCAAGCTCGACGTGCTACAGCTGTCGCGGGATGGCCGACGTGAGTCCCGGGCGCGTCATCATGTCTTCCGGGGACTATCTGCGGCCCTTCCTCGAGGGCAATCGCGAGCATGGGCTCGAGAGAAGATGCGATAGGTGTGCTCCCGCTCGCATTGACCAGTCTTGTGCAAGTCAATCGCGCAACGTGCTCACTCGCAGCGCCGAAACGACTGCTCACATGCCCCGCCCGAAATTTCCTCCGCGCCCGCCTGGGCGCAACACAGCCGGGCAAGCCGGTCCGCCTGGACCTGCACACTCTCGTGGGCAAAGGCAACAACCTCCGCCTCAGCAAGATGCACGTACTGGTCGAGCCTATCAACCTGCCCGAGGCGGAAGAATGGGTCGAGATGGTCATGGAGGCTGCGTACATCGGTGCGTAGCCCACATCTTCCCGGAGAAGGCGTCTGATGACAGGATCGCAGCCGGGACGGAAGGTGCTATTGCTAGTGAATCCCGTGGGAGGCAAAGGCAAATCCAGAGCGACAGTGAAGAATGACGTGTTGCCTATACTGGAAGCTGCCGGGTGCATGGTCGAGGTCCGGGGTGAGCTCGGAAACGCGCTATTCATCCAGCGCTCATGACAGAAACGACGCATCGGTATCATGCGCAGGAGATTGTCGAGAAGATCGACCTGATATACGAGTGAGCCCTGGCCCAGTCAGCATCTACGCCAGCCATGTCGCTTACGCATAGCGTCATTGCGCCGGTATCGGGAGATGGACTGATATATGAAGTCTTTAACGGTCTCGCCGCGCGGCCAGACGCAAAGAAAGCGCTCAAAACTCCAATAGGCCCCATCCCCACCGGTACGCTTCCGACCCCTCCCCAGATTCCACCCGCAGCCCGTTGACCCACAGGCTCTGCAAATTCGCTATGTATCAACCTGTTCGGCCCGGACGATACGTTCAATATCCCGCTAGCATGCCTGAACGTGATCAAAGGCCAGCACATGCCCAAAGATCTGTACTCGGTGTACTTCCTCGAATCACACAAACGCGTGTGGTCGTTCCTCGCTACGGCTATGGGGCTCATGGTCGACCTCGATATCGGAACGGAACACTTGCGGTGGATGGGCGATATACGGTTCACCCTTGGTTTCATCAAGGGCGTGGCGGCCAGCCGGAATCATCTGTGCCGGATCAAGATGCGCGTGGTGGCCGAGGACAAGGTCGAGATGGCTCGCGCGGCGCGAGAATGGGCGGCCGAGGTCAAGGGGAAGAAGGTCGTCGGTGGCGATGTAGACCCGGTCGTGAACGGGATGAAGAAGCTGCAAGTGAATGGCGGGGCGGGGCGCACTACAGAGGCGGAACATGGCAAATCGGGCGATGCCGAGGGGACGGAGGAGACAGTTCATGGGACGGCAAACGGCCACAGCGCGGAGAATGATGTAGGCGCTTTAGCAGGCTCGAAACCGATCGTTACGGATGATACCTGGACTGTCATCGAGTCGGGTTCGAAGGGTTCAGTTAGCAAACAGCAACGAGAGGTCAAAGCGGCGAGTACGGGCAGAAGCGGGGGCTGGATCGACGGTGAGGGCGTCATGTACGCTTAGTGAGTGCGCCAGGATAGTCGCATGCGCGTCAGCTGATGCGTAGCCTTGGCAGCGTGCCCTGGATAGCTCGGGACCTGATGCAATGGCCCGTCGCCATGCAGAACTCGGGCGCCTTTGACATTGTCATTCAGAGTGTCGTAAGTGCATAGGACAGTCTGACGGGCTGAAGACTGATGATTACAGGTGCCTCGGGGAACTATGTTGTCGGCGATCACGGGCGCAGCGAAGGGCGAGCAGTACTGGATGGAGTGCCAGCACTACTACAAGAGTGAGTCGAGTCCTGCCTGTGTACTCTGCCCAGGCACTGATCGTAGTCGACGCCATGGTCGTCGAGAATCTTGACAAGAAGAACCAGAAGATCATGTCGGTCGGTGAGTGGTTGCCCGCGGGATCGTTTTGCAATTGGATTGAGCTGAATCCTAGACGGAGAGGCGTTCCCGTACGAGGATTTCCAGGTGGAAATGCACCCTGGTCTTGGGACGATACTATCGCTAGACGGGCATTTCTTCATTAGCGAGTTCTTGCAGAAGAACGAGACAAGGCGGTAGGATGGGCGATGATCCGTTGGTTGGATATCGACGGTGGGGCGAAGACAGGCGGGTGGTGTTACTATTGCATGCCACGACAGTCGGAGCTCTACAATAGCTACGGTAGTATAACGACATGAAGAGCAACGATGAGCATGCAGAGCTGCTCGACGTCGCGGAAGATCTGGAGCAAATGGCCTGTGATGTACTCGGAAGCGGACAGACCTGTAATGTTTGAGGTCTACCTAGAGGTTTTGAAGGGGTCAACGACCCACCGAGACCACTAAGCGCATGGTACCCCACCATGATCCTCGGCTGGTGCAGCCGACCCTTTGCCGCCCGGCCGACTGTGCGGCGATGGCGTGACGATGATAGATGCTCTAGAGCATGGACAATTGTAGGGACGATTGTCGCACAGGACTTGCAAACTGGCAGCGCCCCACCTCGAGAGCGAACGTCCCTTCACCGCGCCACAACAAGCCACGCCACTTGGACCGAGCCCGAAGAAGGCGCAACGCGGAGGTGCCAACCCTCATGTGGAGCCACTGTGGGGGTGGCGCGCCAAGGGGAATCCTTTCCCCCAGGTGCCTTCGCATACTAGACCTGGGCGTCCATCCTGGGGATATATGAGGCTGGAACTATTCGGCGCGCTGCCAGTGCTTTCCCCATACGATCGTTGACTCGCAATTCTTTGGACAACACAGCTTATTGTCATACCACGCAGAACCGCCTCGCCCAGCAGAATGTATCCGACCAGGCCTGAGAAAGGCTCTGACAGCCCTAGCGGCCCAAGCATCCTGGGACGCTCGTCTGGCGGACACTGTCCGTCTCGTGCAGACAGTGAGTGGCGCCTGCTGCCCTAATCGGACTTGTCTGGACATGGCGATGGCGCCTGTCCAGTGACTGGCAGCATGCAATAGTTACACCCATCTGACTTCAGGCGCCATCAACGGCACAGGACCCGACCAGCCCAGCAGCAACGGCAATCGCATCGCGGCGGGCGAGCCCAGCGTCGACAATCCCTCCGCTGCCGCCGAGCCCAGCGCCGACGAGGCTGTCACGAACGTCCCTGCCCAGTCGGACCCGCCCAGCAGCGACGCGTGAGCCTGGAAACACACCCGTGCGCCGTGTCTCTGACGGCATGGACGTGAATGGTTTGGGGAGTGAGGGGATGGATGTCGGTGGCATATGTAGGGGTTTGTGATGACTGGCGGTCCTATCTCGCCGTATGCGCCTTTGAAACTTGCGACGACGGGACTGACAAATTCTCGAGTTTAGTGCACATCATTCTATGGTCTACGGGATGTAGATTCTCTGACTGCTGAATCTGCATCGATACTGCCATTGTCGTGCACCTCTTGTGGCCCTGGGTAGTACTCGAACATGTGGACTTTATCCGATCACCGCGACTCTTCACAGCTTTTGGCTCGAGTGGCGCACATGTCCCAAGATGGCATGTTCACCGTGACGTGCTCAACAATGAGTCACTACCAGAGAGGATGAGATGCCACCATGGTCGACGACGGCACAGCGGGGCATCGAGCACCCGACCAACTCTGACGCGATGAGAGGACCATTTTAGTCGACTGTGAAAGCGATTGTGGCACCTGCTCCATAAGCCGACAATGCTCCACTGCAAGCACGAGCATCCTTTCGGCACACTACCACGGGCCACGGCCCCCGGTCCAAGGCGGGACAAGGGTCGATGCCGTGGTGTTGACCTTTGTACAGACCTTCCACCAAGAAGAATCCTTTCGCCGTGCTGCCTTCGCACATCGTTCTGTACCCCGACCTGGCGATATATGAGCACGATTCTGTTCGACCCGTCGTTGGTCATTCATCTTACACAACGTGAACCTATCAGGTGAGAGCCGCGACAGAACATAGCGCATCCTGACTTCCAGTCAATATGAGTCTATACCCGCAGACACTGAACATCTCGGACGAAAATCTGGGTAACGAATCTTCGCCGCCCAGTTCGTCTAGAATTCGTGAACTTCAGGACAGCAGTGAGTTTTGCTTGCTTGCCTGGCAGGATTTGAGCTATGGCCAAAATCAAGGGCTGGCTCATCCCATCTCCTTGAGGTTTTCGGTCTGATCATTCCAGGTGTCTACTCTTGCACAACACCGACGAAACCTCCTGGGGCTCAAGCAGTGGCGGCAAAGCCCAAACGTGACCAGACCACGAACGACGCCGCCACGGGCTCTGCCTCATCGAAACGCGAAGCACGCTCCTGAAGGTGAAGTGCTTTTTGCATGCTGTCCTCTGGACAATTTCGACCAGAGTGGAAATGGAGTGGAGGGAGGTGGGGGACGCTTCTCGGTGGCATATGTAAAGGTGTAAGACGATCTGAGGGAAGATTACACCGTATGCACTTATAAAATTGTGATGACGGTTTCCAAACCGAGAGGTCCTGTATTGTGCGTAGCGCTTCCCGGACATGAGATTGTCTCTGTCTGCTAATCGTGCACCCATACGTCATAGTCTAGCGCCTTGTGGGCATCTCTGCTCAGCCACCGACTGATGGCTCATCAGCTTGACCACCGTGCCGTGTTCGCGAATAGACGGTCCTCGCATGGGAGCGAAGAGTCTCTTTCCTTGGCCTGAGGGAGTGACGCTTAGATCCTGAGATGATTTGGTCAAGGTATTGTGGTTGGTGCGGCATTGATGCTGCATGTACTCGTACCTGCCGAAATATACCTGCCAAATTAAGCGCACACCTTTGTGCTACCGTCGCTGTGCAGCGCCTTATCTATCGTCAAGCCGAGGCTCAATACAAGCACTACCGCGCCAAATCCTGCGCAGAGCACCGCTGGGAGCTTCTGACGTGAATGCCACTCGCCTCGTGTGAGGACGTAATATGCAGCCGCGGGAAACTTCAGTCAGCCTCGTAGCATGCTTGATGTTCGGGACGAACGATGAAAGCCAGGGCGGTGGCGCTCAGACCACCGGCTACTTCCAGGACTACGCCAAGGTCGCACGTCAACAGGGAGACTTTGGTCAGCTCGCGCTCGGCCAGATTACCAATGGCGCTCACTTCCCATGGACCCAAAGACGACGAGCGTGGTGGTGATGATATGCCGGCGATTCGAGAATGGCTTGTTGGGGAAGAATGTGTCTTCGATGACTTCTCGGCAGACGTAGTTCTCAAGGGGAACTATCGTTAGTGTACGTGTATATCACTGCCTGGCACACTTACTGGTTGTCGACATGTTCGCTCCGAAGCAGAATCGCGCGATGTTAATCAGGAGATCGTCGGGGCTGAAGTTGTTCAAGATGTTGCCCTGCGTCTTGTCCGTGAAGACCACATAGCCCGTGACGGCCATGAGCAGACAGCATATCAGGCTCATTCCGGTCGATGCGTGCGTGATGGCATTAAAGCTGAGCATCAGCACACATGGCAGTTCAGGTGTCCATCGTCAACTGACCGGTCGAGTGTGGGCGTCTCGATGGATTGGTAGATGAACATAGTGTTGTGATGGCATACGAACTGGTGTAAGCTCCTGCCATCGAAAGGGGCCCAGCGCAGCTCACAGCGAAGGATATGACGCCAATAGCCTGGAAGATGCCGGGCCGGATAAACGAGAACACGTGCGTTGGGTCCCCCCGAAGAGAAGGGTCCACGGCGACACCTCTGAAGACCACTGCTGTGACGATGACCATCATCGAGATCAAAGCTTCGCGTGAGCCCTTCCCCGGATGATGAGGAATCGACTCACCAAACGACGAGGACTTCGATAATTTCGCGATGTCTCGATGCAGACTCAGCGGGAAAGAGACCGCGATGGTGATGATTATGATGATAAAGTGTCGATCCACCAAAAGGTTGAGCACCGCATGGTCCGCTAGCGAAGGGAAGATATACGCGATAACGTGGGGTATGGAGTCACCTGTGTGGGTCAGCCAGTGCCGAAGGACCAACGGGGAGGGACGTATATGATCACGTTGAAAGCACACATCCTGGACGTCAGCTGATTTTCGGTCTCCTGATGAGTGTATAGCTCACCCCCCGAACGCGAACGCGAATTGGAAGAACGACACAGCTGCCGATCCCGCCGCGCCGAAGCAGTGGTGCATCACGCTCGTGTACGAGTCCCTTCCACTGAGCTTCGCGTTGATGACGACGAGCCGTATTGTCCTGATCATCAGCTGACGCTATCGAATACCAGCAGACATAGCTCGCCAGTCCGTGAGCGCTGCGAGGGCGATGAGCAGCCCAACGCCGGTCACGAAGCCAGCTTGTGACACGGCGTATGGCAATCTGTCATCAGCTTGACACACCGAACGCATAGGCTTCCTCTGGCTTACCCAACAATGCCTGCACCCATGATCGAGTTGGCCATCTGCTATCAGAGACTGATCGCTGGCAAGCACCGCCGAGCTCACATTGGCTATACCATCCATCAACGTCCCTTTCACGCCCTCCTGCGGTCCTTCGCTCCGCTCCAGAGCCTCCAGCTCCTCCATCCGGCTGCCCGTAGCTTCGCCGCCTAGCAGCGGGGCACTCGTCGATGTCTCTCGGTCATATGTTTCCTCGTCGTCTCCCGGCACTTTGAACACTGCGCATAAGCTTCAGCGCGAGTCCGCGAGCTGTCGCGCTCACAAACTGTGTCGTCTTCGAATGAGCCTCTGCGAGACGCCCTTAGGCTTGACGTGCCCGGCCGCTTTCCATCCTCTGACGATCTGAATTTCCTCATCTGTTCGCCTGAGCTACGTCTTGAGCCGCCAGCCGGAGACGGCACGCGCGAGGTGACCCGCGATAATGATAAAGATGGGGTATTCGAATGTGACTGCGAGTGTTTCGGCATGCTCGTGCTCGGTCCCGCTGCGCCGCGCAGCAGCCCTTCTTCCTCGTCGAGGTTCGCCATGGTCGGTCTGTGCTCCGCTCCGCGCTTGATGGGAGGTGTGTTTCGAAGCTGTGAGATTGATGAGAGGGGAAAAGTGCACAGCGGTCCAGGCACAAGACGCGGGCGCAGTGAACGGCACTGGCTTCGCGACAATATCGGGGCCCCCGCAGCCAGGCTATATATGCAACCACGACTGTGGCCGCGCCCACATGCGACGCCTCATGTATGCATGTCACCTTCGTCATGGTCGTGCTAAGGGTACAAAACAACAGCAAATCACCTCGCCCCAAAAATACGCTTGATGAAGCCGAGAACTCCGGTCGAAGAAGACGCAACGGCCTTTCCACCCTCTCCCGACCGCCCCTCTTCAGCCAACTTCATCCGCTTTTTGTAGTCTGCTGGATGTTCAAACTTCTTTTTGGCCCATAGCCCTCGTCTTGCGGATCTGACATGAGCAATGAGATCCAGAGCGAGTTCTTGAAACCCCACTTCGCAGCCGCCTCGTGCTTCTTCAGCCCGTCCAAGCCCCATGGCCCATACTCGGCGCCGCCAGACTCGTAAACCACTGCCATCCCGTCTTTAAGCATCATGACCGGTAGCGGCTTGTTGGGCAGTAGTCTGCGATGTATGTATGGTACGCCGACCTGGCGTCAGCACGGTGTGTATTTCGAAGAGCCTCAAGCCAGATCCAAGCTGTGGGTGACGCACGATCCGGTTGTACTGGTCTTTCCGCAGCATTTGAACCTTCATCCTCCGCCCAGTGATTGTGTCCTTTAACCAATCCCATGACTCCTTGGCGTGCGGCTGAGCAGGATTACCAAAGTGCGCATTCTCCGGAGCGTCTACGCCAGATATCCGAATGTGAAGGGTTTGGTCCTTCAGCTCTGATTAATCAGCGACTGCGGAACCCTTCACACGTCCGGCTCACCTTTCGTCGTGCTCGGTATTGACCTTATCTTGAAAGGAAGCGAGTAGAATGGCCCAGGTGTATGGAACAGCCTGAAGTTGTCTAAGATCAGTTCCTCGTTGTAATCCGATGCAATTGATGGCTCATAAATCACCTCCATCTCCTACGCTGGTCACCACCCCCCGTACCCATCGCTTTTGATCTATCATCTTGCCCGTCACATCGTTCGCGTTCCGTATCCGCCTCCAATACCGCCGGTACCCAGCGATTCCGCCTACGGCCAAGCCCATACCCGCCATTGCGGACAGAGCTCCGACAACGAGCGGATCATCAGGCAGTGTGAATGGTAGACCGTAGGCGTTCGAGGATCTCGACGGGTCGGAGGACGAGAACAAGGAGGAGAATGAGGTCCAGAACGACGTCGTCGACGAGGTTGAAGGGGTTTTGAAAGACGGAATAATCGATTTGATGTCTTCGAGCGGTGATTGCGCAACGAGCTGCCGTTGGAATCCCGGGGTATCCCGCCGTCTCGTGTGGACTGTGCAGATGTCCTGCTCCATTCGACGGCCTGACGATGATGGATTGCGTGGCATGGCCTCGATGAAAGGGTAGAGTTGTGGACTGAACGATGCCTTAGAACAGGTGACAGCCCAAAACCAAAGGCGCGACGTCTTTCGCGTAACTCGCCTAAATCCAGCAACTGCGCCTGCCCGGGCTGGCGGTCGCCTGGTCCCCAGGCGCGTAATGTCAATGCAAGACGGGACTTGGCGCCACGATTTGGTGCTTGGCCTCTCCTTGCAGCCACAGTGTGGTCCTGTGTTTCGCACTCGCACAAGGCCCTCCTTACAAACAGCTTCACGCCCTTTGAGCTTAGGGCCTTCGTCTTGAGCACATGCGGAGCCGCCAAACAGCCTCTGTACCCTCTGCTCCATCTCGGACCCCGCCCCCTTGTGCTAGCTCTTGCTCACAAGAACCGTCTTCTCTCCCTCATTCCAGATTGCTCGGGACTTCTAGCGCGTACAATGTTCTCCGTCTTTTCGATTGCAGGAGAGACCAAGTCAGAAGAGACGACACCGGCTTTCAGATGGGAAAAAACCGACATCTCGCCCACATGGAAGCCGCGCGTCGACCACGAATACAGAATCAGTTGCGATGAGTGCGCGCCAGGTCGCTACAGCTGCACGGGCGGCGTAGCTGGTCCTCCGGCCACCCGGCAGAAGTGCGGCAAGTGTATACGAGAAGATCTCGAATGTCGCTGGTCACTCAAGCGCAGGCACGGCCGGAATCGGCGTGAGGACCGCATCTTACTGAGAGGGCCTCTGGGGGACTCCCAGCCTGCAGGCCCGATGATGATATCATCGGCAGAAGCTTCGCTCCACAGATCGGGCGGCGAGGACTGTCTGAAGAGCGAGGTCCCTGCCGAAGATCAGCACGGAACATTCCTCGTCTTCCAACTCGAGGACGGTCAAGCTTCTCAATCTCCGGCGACGGGACAGTCGCAAAAGTATGCGTTTATGACTCAGAACTGTGTTCGATGTCTGACACTCCGTCGTCGGTGCAAGTCCCCCGTCAATGATTCAAACAACTGCCTCACGTGTGAGGAGGAAGGCAACGCTCCGTGTCGATGGGACTCTTCATCTTCAGTAACCGTCGGACTCAAGGCGGCCCAAACAGCGTCGCCCGTTGAGGAAGAGCCCTCTGCCTCCGTCCAAGACATCTCAGAAGAGACGACAGATCCTGTAGAATCTCTCCCCGAGTCCGCGCGTCCATTCCAACTAGCTGGTGACGAGGATCCGAGGCCGCCGTCGGAAGATGTCAACTCTTTCCCCACGTTGACACCGGGCTCTGATGTTCCGCTCGGACACTTCGCAGCTGACTTCCCAGCTGATGAGGCAGCCGACGTGATTGTGCTCCTCGACGCGGAAGGGCGGACGTGCTTCTTGGACGCCAACCATACACTGCAGCTCGGCTTCTGACGGTGATACAGGTGTACGTCGTAGGCACGGGTCACGTGAGCCAGAGCCGGGGGTAGAATAGGTTTGCTCAGATAGAAGGGGGCTGTTCGGAATGGGAGAGAAGCCGTGGCGGCTCAGTACAGTAGGTCAGCCCGAGTTTTGAATGCGATCCCACAGTCAGAGCGGGAGAATGCATGCTCAGTGTCCGGACGCCCCATCTAGGAACCTCGTGTACGATTACAGGTCTCTGTGTCGGTTCTAACACACTTCGTGGGAAATATCGCGGGATTGGTGTGTAAGACTCAATTGTCGCTGCCGTCATGCAGGAGTGCCTGGGTCACGCCCATATAATCCCCCTTCGAGATGCCTTCTAGGGGGCGCACCTTTCGCGCCCCACACAAAGGATTCGTCATGAGGGATGCCCTTTGATCGTGTCGAATTGCTCCCCTCGATTCCACCCTGCTGTCCTTCACCTTGATTCTCCCGCCCCTCTTTCCGCGAGGCTGCCATACATCTCGTCGCTCACCCAAAACATGTCAACTCCGGCCATCTCATTAGAGGTGTTCGCTCGCCAGCTGGCGGAAAGTCAGCCCGCGAAGCACGATGACTGGACAGTCGGCAGGGATGCTGAAGCCCAGCAGCCGTGCTCGACAGCCGAGGAAGAGGACATCGGCATGTACAAAACGCAATGCGTAGCCTGCACGTACGGGTTGGTGACCTGTATCGGTGGCAAACCCGGGTCCGAGCACGTCGGCGAGCCGTGCGTGAGCTGCCGTCTCTCTGGTCGGAAGTGTGCTTGGATTATTGATGTCGGGATCCGAGAGTGGGAGAGTACGAAGCTTCGACATAGACGAGGGGGGAGCTCGGCGCCCGGAAAGGCGAACGCGTCGGCTAGGCAGCGCCGGACGGAACGATGGGATTTGATCACGGACAGGTCGGGCAGCGCTTTGGTGGTGACGGGAACGGAGGGCACAAAGTACTTTCTGGACACGCGCGGCAATAGATTGCCTACTTCTGACTGCATGGCTGCGTTCTCTGATCCAATGTGAGGCTAGGTCAACTCCTGAGACATCCTGAGCACGCCAAGGTTATGAATGTGCTCCGGAGACCCCTTAGTGTAGGGACCTTTGGGACAAGTCGTCGTCCCAAAATGCCAGGCCTGCAGGCCTGTCGCAGCATCCCGGCGCCTGTATCTATGTATAAACCCCGACTGCCTAGTCCGAGTCACTCGGAGGCCCAGCTACTCAGTGATATGAACAAAGGATTTCATGGTCTTCGTGGAGGATTACACGGCCGTGGGACGAGGGTGACCGTCTTCCCCCGTCGCCACCCTCTCTCATATGGAGACTGTCGCATCACCCACACTCGTCTCTTCAGTCACTATGTTCTCAGTCTTCAGCCTGTCGCGGTATGGCGACTCAAAGAAGGACTCTCCGCAGCATGGGCAGAGTTGCCCCAGCGGGACGACGGGGAAGTACCATTCTGCGCTGTTCGCTGAAGCCATGCGGCAGTACAAGCTCAGCTGCGAGGAATGCAGCGGGCCCGGCCTGAAATGTACAGGTGGCCGCGCCGGCTCTCAGAGTACGCGAAACAAGTGTCGGCGATGCGTCCGGTCAGACCAGCCTTGCACCTGGGAAGTGAAGATCATGCCGGGAGCGCCGAGAAAGAACACGCAACCCCTGCTTCCCCGGTCTGGGGTGCTGGAGTCAATCAAGCTACTACAGTCCACCACGCCATATTCTCCCACCTTCATCACGGACGATATGGGTTACATCTCGCATTGGCAGTACGATGGCGAGAGCTATTTTCGGGACACGGACGGTGGCCTTTGGCCTCTGCCTTGATGCAGGCCCCGCGGCGATGAAGCTGGTCTGCCGAGGAGGTGGCGAGCTGCTGGGTACTCACCTACACACAGTACTACAGTGGGCGTAGATCGTGAGCTGAACTGTTTGCGTCTTCCATGCCATTGACCCCATGTCTAGGCGTTACAGTCCGCCAGATCGGGCCGCCAAGTTTACATACCACTTTAGTGATGTTGCCTATTACGCCCTTACTTCTACAGACAGCACCTCCGAGAATCGCACGATCGGCAACACATTTGGCGCGGCCTTACGACCGTCCAGCTCAATCTCCTCCACCGCGGCCCGGAAGCCAAATGTCCCTTCCGCGAGAAACACCACACCGACTTTCATATCCACCACCTCTCCGGGTTGGAGCTCGCCCAAGCTCTGCGCGAGCGTGCCATCGAAGACAACATTGCGCAAAGCGATGGGCAGAGTCGACTGAGGGCGACGAGGTGGTTGGACGGCCGGAGACGTCCACGACGTATCGAACGACGACGATGGGAGGGGTTCGAGCTTGACATATGGTCTGAAAGGGCGTTCTGTTGGTGAGCGGCCGCAAAGGGCGAAGTCCACGATCGATGTAGGACCTATGACGTACCGAAACGATTTGAGATCTTCACCACAAGGTCCACAAACTCCGTGGCGAGGCAGGTGTCGCCTTTCCTCGGTACAGCCTCCAGGCGGATATCCAGTGCATCAACTTTGAGGACATCAAGCTGTGCCGCGGTCAGGTCCTGTTCTCGTAAAGAGATCGTCCCAGAGCGCCTTGAGCCCGGCTGACGGTCAGCTCTGCGCAAGTGAAAGATTGTAGGCACCCACCTCGACCCATGTCGCCTCCAGGCTGGAGAGCAGTCTTTCGCGATACCAAAACAATTCTCGGTCTGATCGAATCTGCTCCGCTGACTTCTTCAGCTTCTCCACGACGTATTGCCGGTCGGAAAGCTTCGGAATAGGTTGTGCAAGCTCTTCGACCGGTATGGACAGCCTGGGCACGGGGAGAACCAGTCTGGTTATCAGCAGTATTCCAGCAGTACCGAAGGCCGTTGGCTTACCGCTCAGTCGCGCCAGGCGGGACGAGCCGTTTTGTGCTGATCTCGCCGACGGTGTTCTCCATCGTCTCGCCCAAGAGCTCTTTTCTTGCAAGAGACACCTCGAAAGGCACGCCATATGAGTTGCGTATACTCAGCGCGACCAGGCAGTGTTTGCCGTCCATATTTGATCCGAGCTGTTCTCTCGCGAGAGCGTCGTCAACGGAGGGGAATGAGCCACCGCGCGGGGTGACACCGCCAGAGCTCTTTCTCGACAGCATCGGGGGAGCGCTGAGACCTTTGTGTTCCGCGGACCGCCCAGTCCTCTGAGCCGGGACGAGCTTGACCAGGTCGAGGGAGTGCGCATCCAGGGTGTGGTAGACCGTAAACAAGACGGGGAAGGTGATCTGCCGCGTTCGGAACGTCTGTGGGACACCCCCACCTTCTTGCCGGCGGAGATAGCCATAGTCGATGCGGATGATCCCGTCGGTGCTGCTGGTCAGCGCTAAATATCGCGTCCCGCTAGCCAACCTACCATCCGACCTTGCCGAGGCATGTGATCGACAGCGTTGTCCGGCCCCCAGGTGGTATAGCCACGTCCGACTCCCCATTCCACGTGAAGACCGGCCGATGTATCGCATCCCATTCGAGCTCGTACGCCCTCTCTCCAGAGGACTCCCCTTCAGACAGAATTGCCGCGGCGATACGGGACGCGCTGTCATCGAACGAGAGCTTGACAAAGTCTACCGGTGTGGACGAAGAGTTCTCCAGCGTGATCTTGATGGTCGATCTGAGGTCAGCTTCATCATATACGATGCAAATGTCAGCTCACGTCTCCCCGTTATACAGCATCACTGTCCCATGCGTCAAGCTCGTCTTTTTGATCCACACCACTGGCTGCTCCTCGACAACCTTGCACTCGAGCCACTTGGCCGCTGCGGACATCGAAGCTTTGCGATCCAGGTCAAACTGCCCGGACCCATGGGACGTCATCGACCACCGCGCTTCCATGCCTTGCCGCTTCGACTTGGCAGCATCAGCGAGGACCCGCGATTTGCGCTTGTCCCTCTTCGATTGGTCCTTCTCGCTGACACTGGGCAGCAAGACGTTCGTCGTCGAGCCGTCTTTTAGACGCAGCGTGACGCCACGGATCTCAAGAGAGCCAGGCGTGGTCGCCACGCCGGATAGTCGGACCGTCTGGAACCCTCCGGACGCCAGCGCAATTGGTTGAGGGTTCGTCACGAAGGACACGCCGGTAGTGCTGCCGTTAATACCGCACGCCAGGGCGCAAATGTCACACTTACATGAGCGAGATTTCCTGCACATCCAAATCAAAGGCGAACGGATTTTGCATGGTGATGAACACCTCGGTTTGTTCATTGGCGACGATGACAGTCTTTGGTCAGCTCTTTTCCGGCCTTTTTGACATTTCAAGCGCACCTTGCCCGCTTCAGCCGCTCTTGTTCTAGGATTATACAAGAAGGGGTCCCGCTTGCCCTCCACCGCCGAAATCTCCGCGCTCGAATGCTCGATCGGAAGGCGATTTGAGGGCAGGCTGGGGTCAGTCAGTGGCCCCGCATACATGAGCCCACGACCCACCTAGCGATCTCCAAGCTCAACACAACCTTGCCTGGCACCCACCACGGCAGAGCGCCCATGTCCATTCCTCTTCGCCGAATCACGCTCAGTGCTATAGGGAACATCTTCGCCACATGCAATTGGCTTGCGGGGTTGAGATGCCGATACAGGACGTTCAAGGCCGTGGTGCAAAACCTCACAACGGCGGGATGGTCCGGCAGTGCCTCTGCGACGGCGATTCCCTCCTTCATCATCTCGACCTGGAGCTCGGGCCATCCGAAACGATTCAGCGGAAGCGTTTCTTCTTCTTCCCGATTTACTGCAGACCCGGTCGGCTCCCCCGCGAAGTCAAGCAAATCCAATCCCATGAGCGACAATGCCCGCTCGAACAGTGCCATTACGCCCTCGTTCCCATCAGTCGATTCGCGCCGTCGAACCGCCACAGCGCTAGGAGTGGACGCCACAGCCATACCCAGTCCCAGCCCTACCGATGCGTTGGCCGTCAGACCGCTTGTCGACTCGGCGGATGACGCAGGAGCTCTTCGCGGGAATCCAGCGGCATTGTGTCTTCGATGCTCCTCGCGGGCCTCGACAACCATAACCCCTATACGCTTGACCACTTCGCGGGTGACGCAAGCCTCTTTCCGCGGGAGATCAAGATATCGCGCCAGCCAGACGACCTCGACATGGACGGCCAGCTGCTCCGTCTTGGTCATCGCACGATGATGCGGGCCGAGAGCTGAACCGGCATGATCGTAGATTGACGCGCGTGACAAGAGCGATTCCGAGCCCAGCATGCCAAGAGTCCTCTTCCGTTTGCGCCGGGCGTTTGAATCGCGAATTTGGTCGGCCGAGAGTGGATGCGGGAAAGATCGAGGAAGGGTATGCGAGAGTAGAGACGAGAGGGCCACAGAGCCCCAACCACTAGCTGCCCAGATGATGAGCAAGAAGTGGCTGATGCGCAACGCGAGTCCAGTATGCAGATACGCCAACAGACCTTCGCCCGTGCCGACAGCTCCGGGAACGCTAGCGGAGGGACCGGCGAACGATATAGAGCCGGAGACGGCCTGTGGAGAGGGCGAAAGGATCGTCGGTGGGTATGGTATTGGTGCGCGTGAGAGACACGCCAGAGCGGATAAGAAGTGTGAGAGAATCTCCACTGGGATAGGCGAGTTCGGAAATGCTTGCGTCATGTTCTGCCGTCAGCATGAGCGCTGAACGATGATGGCACAGAGCTCACTGAACCATCGCGCCCCTCCCATGCCTCGCCGATTCCCGCCACAGCTCGTCCCTCACGCGCTATTGCCTCCCACAGTACATCCCCAACAGCCCTGCACCGCTCGGCGCTGTCATCAAAACACTTGATGGCGTCTGAGTACATGCCCGCCAAAAGATACATGTCTCCTAGTAGCTTCAGCAGCCGACCTCCTGCGAGGCCACTGAGTGGTGCCGATGTGTACTTTGTGCCAGTGTTGACTGGCTGCGGTGTCGCGCCGGCATTTGCCGTTGAGGCAAGCGATGCCGAGGACGAAGAACGGGTAAATGGGCTCGTGAGCGCAGTAGACCGGCGGAAAGGATTGGATGATGCCGATTGGGGTGCCGGCGGAGGAGTGGGAGCGATGGCGCTCGTCTGAATCGGAGGCAAAGATGGCGGACCGACAGAAGTGGGTCGACCACCGGGCGTGAGGGCACGCGTGAGAGATATACCGAGGCCGCTCTGGGTAGATAGTGTGTCGACAGATTGTGAGTTGGAGATGGACACAGGTGTGATAGAGCGAGCGCGAGGATGTTCCAGCGTGGGTGTAGATGACGTTGACTGGCCCGGGAAAAGGGTTTCGAGGTGCGGATGAGGAAGCGTGGACGTGAGCGAGGGTAGCAATGTCGATGAGAGCGTCTTGAGGCCTTGAGGAGTTTCCAATGCAGTTGCCTAGGGTCAATATGCTGATGGACATAGGAGAAAGCGGACCGCCCACCAGTTCACCTAGCTCCCCAAGAACATCCCCCACCACCTCACCCAACAGCCTTCCCAGCCAGCCTTCGACTCCCTCAGTCGGGGCATGGACCACTTCGACTCCTGCTTTGCCCTTGCTGTACCCAGAAGTTGCCGCTCCACGAGCGCCGTCTCCGTTCTTCTTCGGCGAGCTGTGGGAGCTATCTGGCGCAGGCGTATCTTTCGGAACGACAATCAACCGCTTGACAAGCGGGAAAGGCGATGTTGGGGGAAACAAACCAGCGAGGGTCTCTCCGAAGCTCCCCTCCAGCCCACCGCCAATTTCCGCCATTGCAGAAGCTTTGCTCGACCCCGCGATGTCCCCTTCATCGTCATCATTAACGTTGTAACCTTCCGCTGGCTCGTCTTCCGCCGTCGCTATACCGAGAACAACGAGCGGGAAAGCCGATATCCGCAATAATGAAAGATTGGAGAGATGACGGGCAGGCGGATGAGGTGGATACGCGAGATGCACATGGTTCGGAGCACCTCCCTTGGAAATTGAGGTCGAGCTGGAAGCCGGCAGGAATCTTGTCCGTGGGTTTCCGGTGCCTCCGCGAGTATGGCTTGATGGGGCGGGAGGGAGTGGTCGAGCGAGCTCGTCCCCGCGCAGGACGACATGGCGCTTTATGAGGCTTGACCAGTGCGTATACGTGTGGGCTGAGATGGATGAAGATGGGGTGTTGATCGGTACCAGGAGGATCTGGAGCTTTGCGAGCGATCCTGGATCCGAGAGGGACGAGAGGGGATGGGGTGTAGAAGGGGCGGTCATAGCGGAAATGACGAGGATGTCCCGTTTCTGGCGAAAGCGGCAGGGTACGGCGGGCCCCCTGCGTCGATGAACAACCCCTTGCCCACTCTATGATATGCAGATCGTTGTAAGGGTGAGACAGCTACAATGTCTGGCTCTACAGCCGTGGTGGACACATGGACGTCCCCGTCATGCATGGACGGACGGTCGCATCCCGCCGGCTTTGACGCGTTCTTTGTTTGAGTAGACCATTTTAGATATTTTGATTTTGCTCATATCATAGCCGCATCCTTTACATGGCCATCAAGCAGGCGGCAAGCATTCTTCACTTCAGCAGACGACCAACAATATGCCCGGAAACAGGAAGATCACAGCGAAGACTATCAAGCACAAGGAGAGTCTGCACCCCGGATCGCGAAAGGGTGAGCTCCTTCAAGGATGTCAGTCCGGGCAATAGCTAATCCTTCCAGCCGGCCAGCTCAACCGGGTCCACCTGCGCGTGACCAAGCTGCAGACTCACAAGCGCAACCGCAAGAACGCAAGCTCGACGCGACGTGAGTTCAATTCTGCATTGGTCGTCATCCCCGGAGCTGACGTACAGTGCAACGGCCTCTGTTCTTCCAGCACTCCCTGACCTCCCCGCACCCCCTCACCCTCGCCTCGCTGCGCGCGCTCGTCTCGACGGTCTACATCGCCCGACACGATGCGCGGATACAAGAGCTCGAGTCGGAACGACGGGCAGGACGGGCAAAGGTGAAGGAGCAGCTGGAGCTGGAGGAGCAGAAGCGGCGGGACGAGGCCGAGTACGAGACCGGTATCGGTGAGTGCGCCCCTGTAGTCCGACTATGCGGCACGCCAGACAGAGGTCGTGGCTGTGATGTCCGTCGTGGCTGTGGTGTCCGGTCGCTTATGCACAGAAGTACTGGACCTGACGCACCCGCCGACGGTCAAGCTGCTGTTCACCTTGCTTGACAGAGATACGCCGCTGCAATCATCGCACGTCGACCTGTGCAAGCACATCCGGGTGTTCAAGAACTCGCCGGACGAGGTCGTCGTGTCCAAGCCGGGGCGCACGGAGGGCATGGGCTTGCTGTTCGGTGACGAGGTGGGCGAGGGCGAGGACTGGACGAACGGCGAGGTCGAGGAGCGCCCGATGGACCTCGAGGCTTAAGCCGTCTCCGAGTGGGGCTGTACCATATAATGTTGTCGGATTTGGCACTTTACATCCATGTACTATACTGCATGACTGACTGTACTACTCGACGTGATTGTGGACATGCTGGTCCTTTCAGCCCATCTCAGATGCACTGAGCGTGATCCGCAGCGAACCCCACGGCGTGACGCTCATTGCTCACTGCGTCGCATCCGCTTCGTAAGCAATCTTGATAGGCGCCCCCTCGTCCCGCTTGGGCACCTCGTACATGCCCGGCACAGACGCCGGGACGTGCTCGCAAGTGCACCGCTCCGCTTCCGGAACGCCAGCCAAGGCCTGTATATCAGCACTTGGCCGCCCGGTCACGACGCAGCTGGGCTGACCATCTCAATGTGATTGCCTGTACATCAGCAACAGCTCCTTTCGCATGCGGACAAGGCTCACCGCATCCCCACCAGGTCGGTCGTCCGTCGTTCGGGCAGGTAACTTGCTTGCACATGTTGTTCGTTGGGCAGCTGGGAGTTCAAAGATGCCGTTTGTGCGAGGTAAAACAACAGGATGGATCGGTTATGTCCGTCCTGAATCCGAACGGCGACTGAACGCCGGTTCGGCGTCCGAGTGCAGCGAGCGCTTGCAACAACCGCAGTGACGACGTCGTGTCCTGGTGTCGCATGACTGGTGCAATGCAATGCTATTCTATGTTATGCTACATACTCTGACTGTGCGCTACGTACAACTAGAAGTGGATACTGATCTGCAACGCATGCGTAGCCGCCTAACCCCATTTACGCACCCACCCGCAGTCCGCGCAGCTCCAAAAGCCCATCTCTCTCGGACCGCTTCCGCAAAACTCGCAAAACCAGCCGTCCTTCGTCGTCACCAGCTTGACGGGTCTGGACGTCGTGCACGCGTCGCAGTATAGTGAGGACGAAGGGTTGATGAGCGTGCAAGTAGGGCACGACCATTCGTCTGCACCCGCAGTTGGCGTGGGCGATTGCTTTTCTGGGACACGCTTGACTATCGAGACCGGGCTCGGCCTGACTGTTTCTGGGGCGATTCCAGTGGGTGCTGGCTCTTTACGCTTGCGCGTGTGCGATGCGTCTGACCCCGCCGATCCGGTTGACCGTATCGCTGAGTTGGCAATTCGGGTCGGAGGAGGGTCGATGATCTGTATCTCAGGCGACGACTCTCGC
Organism: Papiliotrema flavescens NRRL Y-50378; assembly: GCA_000442785.1. Classification (NCBI taxonomy): domain Eukaryota; kingdom Fungi; phylum Basidiomycota; class Tremellomycetes; order Tremellales; family Rhynchogastremaceae; genus Papiliotrema; species Papiliotrema flavescens. The sequence goes on from CAUG01000180.1 coordinate 130,849, forward strand.
TCTTGCTCCGCTGGCGTCACCCTGTGATCCTCTCCGTCGTCCGTCACAGGGTTGCGGGATGATATATCCTCGTCACTCGGCTCGTGGACTATGTCCACGGCGTCGATCCCCACGCTCTCCTCTTGCGCCTTGCGGACTTCCTCCTCCACCTCCTTCGCGTGCCCGGCGTTTTGGCTCTGACAAGCTTTATCATCCCGCATGCGTCGCTCAGCCGCCTGATGTCAGCGCCTGTACTCCGTCAAGCGCTGCTTCACTCACCTCGGCCAAGACCTCCTTCATACTCCGGTTCTTGTAGTCGCTCCCGCCAAGCACCCCACCTTTGCCGATCTTCTTCTGCACCTCGAGCCGCTTCTGTGCGGCAGCGAGCCCTTTCGCTCTGCCAACATGTTCCGGTACCTTGAATCCCGAGAGGTGGTTGCCCTCACCATGGAATCCCTCGCCTTTGAGTTAGCCCCGCAGTGACGTGGGGTGAGGATGGGAGCTGTGAATCTTCGTTCACTCACCGCTGTACCCCTTGCGCTTCAGATCGTAATATTCCTCCTCCAGAACCGCCAGGAGCTTGTAGAAGGAAGCATCGTGTGGACCATGCTCAATATGCGTAAGCTTCCCGTCAGCTGGAGCGTGCACCTCGAGTAAGCCAGCCCACCTCATGCAGCATGACCAAGACGAGCTGGTCGTACTCGTAGAACGAAGTAACATCGCCGGGAGGCCGCAAGCGGAGGTTGATGCGTTGTCCGGCATTCATGTTGTTCCCGAGTAGGGCTGGATTCGAGGGCAGAAACTGGGAGTCAGTCATAGGTCGATCGAGCCAATGTGAGTCGATGCGCTCAGCGGCAAGGTCAAGCTCACCTCAGCCAATGTGCCCACTTTCCAGCCACGCTTGCTCATGATCGGCTTGACTTGGCTCGCAATCTTCTCCAGTAGGGGCCTATTGTTAGCAGTGATCATCTTATATCAACGCCGTGCGCACCTCGCCTCATCTGATTTGGGCCGATTGGGCAGGTGCTCGAACCGGCCGATGAGCGACATGGCGGCGACTGTTAATCAGGTCTGGCGAACCTCGGGCGGCTCCTCGTTGTCGAGAAGGCTGTCTGACACGAGTCGTACAGCTCTTCTATGCTTCTCGTCTTTGCGGAGAACTGTAATCGCGATACCAAAGCATTCTTGCAGAAGCTTGCAGAAAGTGAGTCAGTTCGACGCGTCATCCTGGAAGAATGGTCGTCCGCCGATTAGCAAGCACCTGGCCGCGGTGCCTGAAATCTGATCCCGTCGTTTCAGATGCCCGAAGGCCACCTCTTCCCCACCGTCAAGCCCGCAAGCCGCAGCGCTGACAGACACCCGCAGGTATACTGGCTAATAATCTGTTTGGGCTTGAGGTGCGTCCCAGAGCCTCATGCAGGTTGACTTTGGCCAGACACGCACAGAAGCTCCGCTTGTTGCGAAATTCCTCAGATAATCGGTTCGCCACTCGAGTCGCCACTCTCTTCCTGGCACTGATCTCGAAAAGCCAGCACGTCGCTTACTGCAGGCACTCTGTGTCAGGAATGGACAGGGGCTGGGGTGTTCCAGCGGGCTGATAGTGATCCGAGCGAACGTGCATATAGCGATCGCCGGCTGTGCCGCAGACTGAGCGCCCAGCTTCATCGGTTGCCCGGTGCGGCCTACGGTGCCACGCCGACTGGCTACTGCTGTGACCTAAAGCGGGGCTATCACTGTCACGGAAGGACACATCCGCATCGCCCGAAAAGCTTTCTACGGATGAACAGATCCCGGACACTGCAGCACAGGCACACCTTCTCCAGAGCGCACTTATTGGATGTCATCGTGGCTGACTTCCCCCGCTTCCACCGCCAGCCAGCCCTTACATGGGACATGGACCTCAACCCGACTGAAAAATATCGCGTCCGACATCAAAGGCGATGTTTGACTTGCGCATGCAGCTAGACCATATCCAATTCATTCCAAAATCAAATTAGCGGAGCTATCTAATTCCCAGGGAGCTTCTAATGTCGATTCACCCGGTTCTAAACGAGCCTTCCCTCGCTCGACCCCACATACGTTTACAATGACTCAAAACTCCTCTCCATCCTGTATCTGCCACACATAACAGCCTGACGGCCAGACGGCCACTCGCTCTCAGCGGCTGTAAGTCGCCGTCTGCACGCCATGCACGTCGGTCTTCGCTTCCGACTCGGGGTCAAGGTGTCCTTCTGCGTCGCCCGCCTCATCCACCGACACGACCTCGGACGGCGACTGCAAGCGCGGTCCGAAGCGGCGCGAGCAGAAGACAATGGCGCAAGCGATGAGCACGGACGCAGCGCCCGTGACCAGCGTGGCGATCTGGCCGTTCCTGAAGCGCGGGGCGTCGACGATCGGCCACGCGACGATCGCGTACCAGATGTTCCAGATGTTGCTGAACATGTTCATCGAAGCGAGGGTAACCGCGCGGAGGACGTCGTCTTCCCTGCACATCGAGTTGGCCCACGCGAACTGCCGTCAGCGCGAACCTTTCACCGTATGACGCAGAGACTCACGTTCGACGCCTGCCCGGCGTATCCGAATCCGGCGATGATGTAGGCGAACCAGTGCGCGCCGACAGGGATGTTCCACACGAGCAGCATGATGCACGAGATGAAGACCGCACCGAACATGATGGGGTTGACGATGAAGCGGTTGTTGGTGCGGTCGCTCATCACTGTCAAGGCGTAGGTCGAGACGATCGCGACGGTGGTGAAGATCGAGGGGTAGTAGTTGATCTGCGAGGGGGTGTACTTCTTGGTCGACTTGAGCCAGAGCAGGAATTCAGAGTAAACGCCTGTCTTCTCGAAGGAGGTGGCAGAGACCATGAAGAGCGAGGAGAAGAGGTACCACTGCCACGAGAGCGCGATGCGCTTGAGCGAGCGGCGGAACGTCGACCAGGTCATCTTCTCGTGTGTTCGGTTGCCCAGGCGGGACACGCAGAGCTGTCGCTCCTCCTCGGTGAGCCAGACTACGGATTAATACGGGGTACTTGGGTCATAATGCGCCCAACTCACAGGCCTTGACGGTGTGCGGGGTGTCCGGGAACATGAGGAACCCGTAAATGGCAATCGGGATGGTGATGACAAAGTCGATGACGAACAGCCACTGCCAGCCCTTGAGGCCGCTCTTCTCGTGCAGCGTGGAGATGATTGCACCTTGCATGACACCGGAGAACAGCGTGCCGACCTGTGCGGCCGTCGCGAACTGCACGAATCAGCATTGCATTGGGCCAGGCATCGACTTAAACTCACGACAGCGGTCCGGGCGCCCAGTTCCGAGTCCTTGTACCAAGAACCGAGAATGTACTGGTATCAGCTTTCCGGTCGCCTATCAGGAGCCTGCGGCGATCACTTACATGCGTTCCCGAGAAGGTGGAGGCCTCAAACATGGCCTGGACGAAACGGATGCCCCAGACCTGGTGCGGCGTCTTGACCCCTGCGAGAGTCAGCCGCTGGCAGATTCATTTGAGAGGGTCCGAAGCCAGTGTCACTCACACGCCAGGACCAGGGTACAGATACCCCACATGACCATGCAGAACGGGAACCAGATCCTCGCCGGGACGCGATTCGACGACAAAATCAAAGCCGTAGGGAGTTGTCCGACGACGTAGCCGGCGGTGAAGATTGAACCGGCGTAGGTGTAGTCGTTGCCCTTGACTAGGGGGATCAGCATCGCCCCATCCATGAGCCGTCAAGACGGTACACTCACAGCCTACGTCCTCTTTCATTCCCGTGACGTACTGCTTGTCAGCTCTTGCATCTTGGCACAGAACAGCCTGCACATGCGAGGCCAGTCGCGGCAAGCATAGAAGCCAACGTACAGCGTTGGCAAGGTTGGCTCGATCTGCAACATCAGCATGTGACTCTTCCCTGAGCGACCGCGCATGACTCACCGAGATAATTGCTAAAGTACGAGAGGCACGTATAAGTCAGAATGACGGCATCCAGCTTGATCAAGAGCTTTCGCTCGACTGGGTCGGTAGGGGGCTTGCTCCATAGCAGCCCCTCGAGCTTGTGCCTGATGGCCTTGGACATCGTGCGATCAGTGCGTGGGCGGAGTGAGTAGGCGAGACGGGTCGTGAGCGGCGATGGGGTGTTGGATCATTCCGAAGGTCCTTGTATTTATGCCCCGGGTTTATCTTGGATGCTTATCTTCCCCTTGAGACGTGCTCGAGGCCGGTCGTGGTTCGGTCCGGAGCAGGAGGCGAATGTCGGCTTGTAGGCGAGCTCTAGGGCTTGCTTCAATGGAGGCGTCGTCGTGTGTCGCCCCTTGGTGCGATGTAGGCCGTAAGAGCAGGAGCATGCGCGCCGAGCGCACGAGAATAGATAGCTCGGAAAATCGGCGTGGACCGGCGACGCCCGGCGAAGAATCCCATCGGATATGGCCGGACGCAGTCTGCGTTGTTCTTCGTCCTTATCAGGAGCAATGTTCCTCGGGCGTCTTGCGTCCGCACACTTGACTGAGTCGCGCATGCAGTGTGCATCGGGCTAGTCGAGGCGAGTTGGCTCCAGGCTCCAGGCGAGCTCGGTACTGGGCCAATGAGGTGCTGTGAAGGGAGCCGAGATGAAGCTGGCATGGTCAGATTGGAGTGCGACACCGATAAGCTAGGTCCGCCGGTACGGCCGGTGGTCCATTAAGAAGGTGAAGCGGGCGGACTGGACATTCACCAATTTATCTGTCATAAAGTCCCCACGAGGTATTATCCACGCCCGAGCATCATCCAATACGGTACTCCTTCCCAGAACACTCACTCGATAGGTTACTTCCTCGATGACCGGTATACAGCTCGCACCCTGGCAGCAAGTCGCCGCGGCCAAGCAGGCCGCCCGAGACGGGCTCATCCCTGCCGAGTGGTTGCTGCCGAGCAAGGACCAGTATGATGGTGTCCTCGACGTACTCAGCGTCCCAGAGTCCTGCGGCATCTTGTCACCAGCCGAGCTGAAGATCACCGGATCCTCGGCGGATGTGATCCTCGCTCGGATCTGCGAAGGCGCGTGGACTTCCGTGGACGTAGCTACGGCCTTCTGCAAGCGGGCAGCGATCGCTCAGCAGCTTGTAAGTGGTGCAGCGAGGCGTGAAACATCGCTGACAGGCGCAGACCAACTGTCTCACTGAGATCCTCTTCACGCAGGCTCTGGCCCGGGCCAAGGAGCTGGACGAGCACTTTGCCCAGACGGGCAAGACGGTCGGACCTCTGCATGGTCTCCCCGTGTCGCTCAAGGATAACTTCTACGTCGAGTCGGCCGACACGACGGTGGGGTTTGTAGCGTGGGCCAATGATCCTGCGACGGCGGAGCAGGAGAGCATCATGACGCGTATCATGCGGGAGCAGGGAGCTCTCGTCTTCTGCAAGACGTAGATTGGACGCTCGACGGGATTGACTCAATGGCTGACCACGCAGGAACGTGCCCACGGCAATGATGATGCCCGAGTCGTACAACAACGTCTGGGGATACACCAGCAATCCGTTCAACCGAAAGACGAGCAGCGGTGGATCGTCTGGGGGTGAGAGCGCCCTGTTGGCACTCAAAGGTGAGCAGAGGTGAAAATCACGCCTGAGCAGCTGCTGACTAGACAGGCTCGCCGTTGGGTGTCGGCACAGATATCGGAGGCTCGATCCGTAAGTCCCTCGACGGAACCTTACGGCACTGTACGCTGACATCACAGGTATTCCCGCTTCGTTCTGCGGGCTATATTCGCTGAAGCCTTCCTTCGGGCGATTCCCCACATATGGCGCGCGATCCGGGATGCCCGGTCAAGAAGCCGTGCGATCGATCAACGGTCCCATGTCTGCCTCACTGGAGGCTGTGCAGCTGTGGATGAAGGCTGTCCTGGCCTCCGAGCCGTGGCTGCGCGACCCGAACGTCATCCGCCTGCCGTTCCGCGAAGACCGCCTCGACAAGCAACGGCCCATGTACATCGGTCTCGTGATGGACAACGGCATTGTGCGGCCCACCCCGGCCGTCACGCGCGCCCTGAACATCACGCGCAAAGCCCTTGAGGCCGCGGGGCATGTCGTGGTGGAGTGGTGTCTGGGCTACGACGCGGAGCTCCTCAACATCCTTTACCAGCTCTTCGAGGCGGACGGCGGAGAGCACATCGCCAGCTTCATTGCGCAGTCTGGAGAGCCGTACCCGCTCGGCATGAAGCCGTATGAGCAGGCGTACGAGGCTGCGCAGAAGGTCGAGAAGCCCAATGTCGCGGATTACTGGAAGTTGCAGGCGCAGCGGACGGCGCTGGCGAAGAAATGCCTGGACGCGTGGATGGCCAGCGCCAAAGTGGACGGCAGCCCCGGTAGACCATTCGACGCGGTCATCAGCCCGGCTACGCCGTGGCCCGCATGCCCACAGTGCGTCCCAAGTGCGTCTTGAGGGTGCAAAACTCATGTCAGATACCAGTTCGGAAGGCACTTTGCGTACACGTCCATCTGGAACATCCTCGACCAGCCCGCTGCCACATTCCCGGTGACCATCGTGGACCCGCAACTGGACGTCAAGCCGACGGACTTTGCTGCGAGGAACGAGGCGGAGGACCACATCTGGCAGACCTGTGAGCCGGCCATTTCATGACGGCATACTGTGAGCTGCCCCATTCTGACCCCACAGACGACCCGAAGGAGCTTCAAGGCGTACCGGTCGCCCTGCAATGTATTGGTCCCCGACTCGAAGAGGAGCTGGTTCTGTCGGTCGTGGACGAGATCCGGCAAGTGCTCTCCGCCCAGGCGACCGCATAGACACGTGCCCCGGGGCAGATGTGTAGCAATCTGTTGCGACATCGCTGTGGCTTTGCCCAGGCGTCTGGTCTCGTGGATATTCGGTTTCGCGTCTTGTCATCGCGCTGATACGGCATCGATCATTTGTAGAATATATTATTAGATGCATCCGCCATGGAGCGACGATCGAGCGACCCCTTGCCGATCGCGAGCCCGACACACCAGGGGTTCATGTATGGTCGCTGCATTTACCCCGCCTGTGACATACAACTGAAACGCACGCCAAGTCTCTTGGACGGTGCGTCGTGATGGCGGCGCGACGCGGCACTGCCACGAATGCGGGTCGATGGCAGCGATCTGTGGGAATCAAGCTCAATCAGGGTCCAAGCTGTACGGTGTGTTTAACAAGGCGCCAGGGAGCTGTATCGTTTGAAATGCTGCGTCACGTCGTAGTAGCCGCTCGACCAAAGTTGCCTTGACTAAGCTCATCGCAACTGTTTGAGGCTGGTCTCTGCGATTGGCAGTGGGCGACTGACTCCGGATAGACCGGACGCAAATAATGCACCATCCATTCCCGAAGCGGACGTTCCCGCCCGGACCTGATATTGCCCGGTGCCGGCCCACAAGGTCCTGCAAGTGCCGGTCCATGCCCTCATTGCCTGGCCCTGAGTCGCAGACAAGCACAACGTCATATCTCTCGGCATCTCTGATCTTCGCCCTGCCTGCGCAAATCTGATGCATCCACCCCCCAGCACCCAGCTGCGCACACCGAGCAAGCGTCACCGGGTGCGCAATCAAGGTCCATGCATATTCGCAGCCGGTGCGCCCAGCCTTGACGGTGTGACATGGCGAGCCGGCTGGTCTGCGCTCAGGTAGATCGAGCGGTCCGGTATGTTGTACGAGAGAGAGTTGCGGTCGGCTGCCGGTCAGTCCTGAGAATTGAGCCTTGACGTCAGCTTGTTGTGCTCTGCTTGAAAGCGGCACGTCGTTGCCGCAACGGCGTCCAGGGCGCGTGCCGCCTGCGCGCTCCCGTTTCACCGCAATAATGCTGCAAAGGGGACTGACTCCCTGGACCTGGAACGAGTGCTTAATTCCTACAGAGCGCATGCTCCTGAACATGAGTTCCCGTGTTGGGCACCCTCGTTTCGGACACGGACACGCTGCAGCAGAGCATGGCATGATGGCATGGCTGGTTGGAGGAGGGCCGGGGAACAAAGCTGCTGAACCAAACTTAGCAGGAGCGAGTGGTTGTCATAGCTTTTAACATCACTCGTTGCGTGTATCCGTCTTCACAAGGCCTTATAGCGTTGATTGCGGTCACGCCGTCGTCATCCTTTCACTACCCGTGAGCCAGCTCGTTCGGCAGTCACCGAGGATCGCCATCGACCCGGCATAGCGAGGAAAACAACACCAACACGGCGACACCCACCAACCGGAACATCCGGTTGATCTGCGTCTCTAGCAGAGAGACACGGGACGGAGCGATACTGCGGGCACAGCACGATCACGCGTACACGAGACCACAGCGCAGGCTGCCAGTTGCCGTAACCTGAGGCCTACTCTTGAAGCGCGAGCACGCAACGCAAACGGCCGAGCACCGAGGGCAAACCCCGCCAAGCCTTTGGGAAATCACTCGCTTTGCTTGGGTTTCGTCCGACGTACATACGCCTCAGCTCGTACCTTACTCTATTCTACCTTACACCGCCGCACCGCACAAACGTCACTGCGACTTCACCTTCGGCCTTTCCTGCAACCAGCAACCTTAGTTCGCTCACCTCGGTCCCGTCTGCACTTGACCGCTCGACGACCGTGTGATCGACAGCGGCATCGACATCGACATCGACACCGACGCCTGTAGCCAGCACCGATACACCTCTCGCTGTACATAGGCAAACACTACGACATTCATTACAATTGGTTCGTAGTGGCACCTCTTATCCCTCGTTACCCCCCTCCACCCCCTTGACCCTCTTCATCGTTGTCGTCGTTGTCGTTGTTCGCCATGGCGGTGCCATTCCACACGCAGCTTCAGCCGTTTGAAGAGGTGAGCTATGGCCCTTACACCCCTGTTCCCGTATCACAACATCTTCCCACCTCCGCACGTTTCACATGTAGGGGCCAATTTTGTGCTGTGCTGGATGGAGGACACGGAGAACGGGATCACCAGGGAGACGGTCATCAATCTTGACTCGCTGGAAGCGTGTTGCTTATGCGCTGCGGAAGTTGGGCTGGGGGGTCAACCCTCTGTCCATGTCATCAGTCATCCTCCATACACACGCATCATACCTCTGCTCGGAATCATCTAAACAACAACTTTGGCCGACCTCCTTTATCGCTGTCTCTGGTGTGTCTTGGCGGCATACCATCCCCTCCACTTCGCCGATCACCATCTCCCATATCTCCTCCCATACCTCCCACCACCGCCGGGCCCTCCTTTGTGCCGCGAACCTGTTGTCTCTTGCCTCCCGCAGCAGGCGACATCCCCTTCATGCCACGGCAACTCATCATTCGAATTCCTCCCCGGTCGCAAACAACCTTACCCAAAACGACCACCTCAAAAACCATCACACAAATCCGCAGCGTCAACACGTGCTAACACACCCAGAATCAATCCCCATCGCCGACGGAAGAACGCGAGAACCCATACGAGCTCGCGCTGCATCGATCGCGATCACCGCACTCGTACTCGAAATCGCCCAAGCGATCCCCCAGCCTCGCAAGCAACCACGCCGGCACCAGTCCCACACGCGGCCCACCCTCGCCCAACGACACCGTCAACACCCTTCAACGGCAGCTATCCGGCGACCCTGAAAACCCACCCCCGCCTTGGCAGCGCCGTCCATCAGTCTCGACGCAGCGCAGTAGGACCTCGTCGGTGAACAGCCACACACGTTCGGCCCGCTCTCCTTCCGATCCCAGCTCGACATCGCCCCCGCTCGTACCGAGCCAGCCGCCCTCTGCGTCCCGTCGGCATCCGAACCTGAAAATGACCGCTTCGTCGATGCGTCCCCCGCTCCCCAACGCCATGTTCCTGCACGAGTCCCCCTCCGGCTCGTCCTCGTCACTCGTCGACGACCCGACATTGACGCTTCCGCAGCCCGCGTTCCGGCGAAGAAAGGGCGGATCAAACAGGTCGTCGATTCACAGTTCGCAGGATCTGTCGTCTCTGACCAGCGAGGAGCTGTGGTCTCTCGAACAGGAGACGGGCGTGTCAGGCAACAGCGCCGCCGACATGAGCAACCCCATGACCCGGTCGCAGGAGCGCCCGCTGGATACAGTCAGGCGGATGAGCAGCCGTATCGAACACTCGCCGTACCGCACCGGTCTGCCGCAGGATGTCATTTGTGCGTATGGCTCGCTGTTCTGACCGTGCTGAGCTGACGATCAGGGCCGACCGCACCGCCCGAAGATCTCTACAACCCTCCGGTCAAGTCCCGCTCCGTCACTAGCATGGTTTCGCTTCGGAATGGAAACAAACAAAAGCGGATATCGCGCCATGGTTCGCGGCAGCCCTCGATCGATATGACCGCCGTTCCCGGCAAATTCGTGGACGGCGTGCCCTACAACAAGTCGACACCTGTCTCGCCGCAGGACGCAGTGCTCATCTCGTCGACCAATTCCTCATCTACTTCGCTTGCATCGCACAACCTCCCGCCCAACAAGTCGAACCTGAGTCTGGGCAGCCGTCCGCCGTCGTCCTTCCAGTCCCAGCTTTATCAGTCCCGGGATATTCTCAGCGCACTGGCCCCGCGTGAAGGCGGATACGCCATCGCCGCGCAGATGGGCAATGGGCTTGGAGCGGTGGGCACGATGTCGGTCGAGGAACGGCGGCGAAGCGCTGCGTATGAAGGCGAGCGGCCCAGGTCTATGGCTCGCGCGCCCATGTCGCGCAGCTCCGGTATGGGCAGGTGGTCCCTCGACGGCGGAGAGGTGAGTTCTGAGGTCGAGATCGCGCGTGTGCGTAGCTGATCACAGCACTACGGTAAGCCGTACGGCACGCCCTCGAACGCGACGACCTCGACGAGCATCTCGGGTCGGACGCACTCATCGCATGAAGTGTCTCCACCGGCCGACGATGAATCGAGCAAATCGTCTTACCTCCCAGACGGGGCTTCACCTCCTGCAGGTCCGCGATCGGCCGTCATCGATTCGCCTATACCCCCTTCCTTGCCGGTCAACTCAACACCGGTCAACCCATCTCCTCTTAGCCAAAACACAGCCGCTCGCGACTTGCCGAGTCCCGCACCATTACAGCAAGCCAACGCGTACCCGCTTTCATCGCCCACGCCAGAGGCTATCGCTGCGGCTGCCGCAACCTCAACCCCACCGGCTCCGCCTCCGGTCGCTCCTGTGACGATACCCACCGGAGCAGTCGCTGCGCCCGCGCCTTCTCCGCTGAACACCAAGAAGTCGAAGAAGGATCTGGCCAAGGATGCCAAGGTAGCCGCGAAGGAGGCGAAGGCGGCTGAAAAGGCTGCGGCTGCAAAAGCTGCCCTGCAACGGGCAAAAGAAGCGCGAGATGCCGCTGCGAAGAAGCAAGCGGACAAGGACGCCGCGAAGAAGAAGAAGGAGGATGACAAGCGGAAAGCCAAGGAGGAGAAGGCGCAGCTGAAGGCCGAGAAGAAGGCGGGATTGAAGACGAAGTTGAAGAACTCTTCGGTCGTCGGCTTCCAGAGGAGCACCTCGACGACTCCGTCCGCGACCGGGGTGACCTCGCCTGCTGCCGACATTCCGCCCGTTCCGGCCATCCCGGCGCAGCACAAGGCCCAGGATGCCGCCCAAGCAGAGTTCGGGGCGAAGCCTGGATCGGTTCCTTTCCCCGCTACTCACAATGCTCAAGCCACGCAGTTGCCCAAGGCGGCGCTGGACAAGCCGAGGCCGACTGCCACGTCGCTTCCACTAGGAGTCATGGCGCCGACGACGGTGCCCGCTGCTTCCGCGGCGCCTGTCCGCCCGGCTGGACCCGCGCAGACGGTGTCTCAAGGGCGCGGGTCGACCAAATCGAGAATGGGCATGTTCGGAACGCTGAAGAAGCGGCTGTCGTTCTTTGGCGACGACAAGACGACGCCCAACTCGCCGACAGCTCGAGGACCGCCCGCCAAGGCGAACGAGGCGCTCCCGCCCGTCCCGCCCACTCCGCCCAAGTACGTCCAGCAAATGGGCACCGCAAGGCCTGCGACCCCGGTCGTGATTGAGCCCGAGGCGGCCTCGAATTCGGTGGCCACACCGCCAGGACTAACGACCGGCTCGGTCACCTCGCCCGAACCGCTCGCCGACCTCCCACCTAGATCGTCGTCTCGACCAGACTCCATGTTGCTTGCGACGTCGAGTATGGCCACTCCGCAGCCGTTCCCTTCGACCGAGGCGAGTACGCCGACCGGCCCCAGGGTGGAGCAGTCTGACTCGCACACACCCACTTCGCCGATCGCCAGCCCATCCCTCACTCACAGCTCACCTCTGACCAAGACACTGTCACACGGCGATCATGCGATCCGAACGGGCTCGCCCACATCCGTGCGCAAAGGGGGGTCGATTCGAGGCCCGCGACCCATGCCGCGAACGTCGCCCTCGCCGGAAAAGGCCCGACCGGCCAGTATCTCGACCTCGGAGCTCCAGCCGCAGCTTGCAGCGGCAGGATCTAGCTCCGCTGTGGACGCGTCGGCCATCACGCCCTCGACGTCTGGCGAGTCGACCGAGAACGGTGATGGCTCGCTGTTTTCGCATACGATCAGCAAGGACTCGTCGGGCGGCACCGACATTGCTAGCCCCTTCACCAGTGTGGGCGGGAATGGCGATAGCGAGAAGGGAAGCTTCAACACGATGGGCGACGAACGGGATGTGCCCGAGAGGGAGGGATCGAACGAAACCGTCACGATTGGGGAGAAGGCGGCCGAGGGCGTACCCCTCGCGGCGAGCATCCCGGTCTCGGCACACTAAGCGCTCTTGAGCATGGACAATATACCAAACCTATAGAGAGAACAAAGACCCGATCATCTGTCAACAACATACACGTCACGACACCATGGACAATACACGCTTTGCTTTCTTTGGTCGGCCAACCCACGATGGCGCCGGACGACATCTTTCTTCACCTGAGATGCACAGTACATTGCGACCCGAAAAAAATGGACAAGGGCGGAGATGAGTAGATACCCTGGGGAGCAGGTCACGTATAATCGCATAGCAGGGGGCAACAGGTACCTATCGTATTTCCGGACAATCAGCTGGAGCCGAGTGAAGACGTGCAAGAACGTGCATGCATGGATGACTTTTGAAACAGTGACAGCGATGGTCTATGACATCGTTCCAGATCATCAGACCGACATGACACGACACGGCCGAGCGAGCGGGTGAGCGATGCAATGCGTCTGTTGCCGGGGTTTGCTCCGCCAGGCCTAATGACGATGATGATCATCTGTCCAGCAAGCGATCTACATGCGATCGGCCCAGTGACGGTCCAAGGGTTTGCATGTCAGGCTGTTTACACCGCCTCGGCCCAACGTGCCATGATATTATGAGTGTCGTCGCTCGGCTGCAGTGAGGGAAAGCGAGAGTGACCCTTTAGGCATAGTCTATTGAACTGCGAGAGGCCGCTACGAGCGCTGCTCGTGTATGACACGACACTCCATGCGCCGAGACGGGAAGAGATGACCTGACATGAACCTGAGACATGCTACGCTAGGCAGCAGGGCGGAACGGGCGGGGGTGGGGGGAGCAGCCCGGCACGGGACAGGGCAGGGATGGCGTGTGTGCCGTACAGGGCCGAGTGGCGACGCATGCGGCAGGGCGGCGATTGCCGTATACGCATGAAAATGGACAGACATTGACGTCACTGGCCGCCGAAGAACGGGGGTGCAGAGAAAGGGGCAAAACGAGCTGAATTGTGGACGGCGAGGAGGCGAGACGCAGGCGGAGCTTCGTCGGTCCCATACACCCCTGTAGTCCTCGCTCACCGACGCATCCTACGTAGACGATTTACCAGCTGCTTGCAATCACCATCGTTCCACCTTTGTCCATCCACAGCTACTTTTGCAGCGACTTATAACTCAGCCCGGTCTCTACGGCTCAGCACCCGCACAGCATCCACTCGCAAACGCAAACAACAACCCAGCGCTTGTTTTCGAGCCTTCTCAACGTACTTTCGACTCACCCACATTCGTCAACATGGCCCTCGTGAGTTTTACTCCATCACTATTCTGCGGACGCTGCAGCGGCATGGTGGTCACCGTCACTTGATCGATGGCCAAGATGCGAAAGCGTTGTCGATGCAAGCACAGCGTAGTGCAGCACTCACGAGCAGGACTCGCACATCCGACGGGGACAGCCGATCTTCTTCGGTCTGCTCTGCTTCTTCGCCTTCATTGAGGGCTGTATCACTTCGTGGTTGGGTGAGTTGAGCTCTCCATTCTCGCTCCATTCCACCCCACACCGCTCCGGGGCGAGGCATGCACCAATATGGACCGCTCCGTATCAGACGACGCTTGCGCACATGGCCCGATCCGTCGCATTCTCGCGAATACGACTAACCCGCAGTCTCACAGTACAACCGTCACGACAACTACCCGTCCGGCTCCGCTCGGGACAGGCTCCGCTTCCTCGTGTTCGTCTCGTGGTGGACCTTCCTCTTCACCGCCGTCTACATCGGCGCCTTCCTCACCAGCGCCCTCTCGTTCCTCACCTCAATCGCCTCGCACGCTGCCTGGCTCATCCTGACGTGAGTTCGCCCCACTGATCACGCGCACTCAACCTGACGACAGATGGATCTTCTGGACGGCCGGAGCCGCGTCGCTCACGGCGGCGTACGGCGGCGGACAGAACTGCTCCAACTCGTCCCTGGTCTACTGCAACCAGAATATGGCTGCCGAGGCGTTTGCCTGGATCGAGTGGATCATCATCACCGTCGCGACTGTGTTCATCCTTCTCATTGGAGGCGCGGCGATCCGACGAGGTGACGGCCTGACTGGCTCGCTTGCCTAAGCGCGCGAGAGAGAACCTTGGGGATCACCTGTGGCCTGCGCAGACGCAGTAGGCGTGCCCGTGTGGGCAATCTCGTCGGGCGAGGAAAGAGGAGGTGCAAGGGTGGATGAGTGTGTAGAGGGGCGTCTCGGCTTCTCGCATGAGACGGCCAGGGGTGGAGAAACAGAATACATCCTATAATGCGTGTGAGCTATTGAGCCTATAAATGCACATAACATCATGTTATCCCGACTCGGATCGAACGTGATGGTCGCCGCAAAGGCAGATAGCCGCTATCGGATGAGGGCAAAACCTTCACGCCATATCCAACCGCCAGCCATCCGACTCGAGCTGCACGAGCTGGAGCGCGAGGTGACTTGGATCCAGCCTCAACGCGACTCGCCGACGAGGATGAGTATAAGCTACTGTACTAGCCTTGTCACGACTACAGGCCTTCCGACGCTATCTCACTGGCTCCACGCTTGATAATAACGTACAGACTTCGACCGACGAACACGGGTTGATGCGGTCACCGCGAAGGCACGAGGCATTCTCATGATAGGAGCTCACGGCGATCCTTTTAGGTGCAGCCAGTCTCGCCTGCCCATGGTGAGCCGGCACCGGTGTAGCCTGGTGTATGCCCAGGCATACAAGTGCAGGGTCGAGTGTTCCAATCAACGCCGAGTCCTGGACTGTTCCGCATTCCACCCCTTCGTCACAACCCCTCAGCGTCATACCCATCCGCGAGACCCTTACCAAGCCATTCCTATCGGCCATGACGAACAGCTCTGGATCCTTCACAAGCGGGTGCGGCATGTCTGCGACAGGGCTGGGAAGCTTCTCCGCCGCGATCGATCTGAAGCGCAGACCCGGGGAGAACGTGCCGAGCCTGTATGACCCCTACCTGCGTGAGTGGAGCGCGCGGAGCGTCCATCCGTGGCCTGCATGTCAGGGTCTCGGCAGCCCCCAGGTCTTGACCTGATTCCGATGGAATGTCACAAGCTGATGCCGCAGAGAATGTCATGCAGAATGGCGTTCCAAGCATGACGAGGGAGGAATACAAGCGGCGAGAGGAAGACAGACGAGCAGCAGCCAGAGCACGTGCGGCCGCAGAGGTGGCTTCTCCAGCGCTCGGAGCGACGACTCAGAGCGTCTCGTCGGAGCTCACCAGCAGGACCGAAGAGCTCGAGGGCTCCGACGGCTCCCCTGCTGGCTCGGAGTCGACGAGCCGAGCCCACTCGGCAGAGGTCGTAGTCCCGACCAAGCACACACCATCGCTCTTGTATCCTTCTCTTTGCATGCTGCCGTCTGAGTATTGACTGCTCTTCGGCCATCCTGCGGGATAGACCTTTGCCCTGATGTTGTGAAGCCATGTACATGCCTTCCCGGGCTCAGCCCGCAGAGGAATGACCGCTACGCGCGCCACTTGTTTTGTACTCATCCACGACAGACTGAGGTTTGCCGACACCTAATGCATTCGATTGTCTCTATCCCAACGGCGAGCCCTGGCTGCGTGGCGTTTGTCAGCAAAAAGGCTGTGCCCGGAGTTGGAGAGTCTTAGTGCGCTCGCGACCTACCATCCATGATCCACCGCGCAGCATTGGAGGGGGTGGCGCTGCGACGTACCCTTCATGAGATGAGCCACTGCGCAGCATTCGACGGGGTGGTGCTGAGCGGCAGTGGTGCCGAAATGCGGTGGGGCGGGCTGGCCTTGTCCCTTGTTCATCGATGACGAAGAAAGGCGCGTGAGGCGATATATGAGCCGCAAGGGTTAATGACGACCTCCTTTGAGGGGGTCCTGTGTCCTGCAATCTCACCGCGCACCACGTTGTGAGGGACCTCGTGTTCAATGCGACGAGAGTGGCATGACGTACTTTCTGAGCTCTGACGGCGGTCAGTGGAGCCACTTGAGACGCCCAAGGGTAAATGAGACCTTCTTTTGAGAACAGCTATCGCTCGACATGCCGCTAGGGTATTTGATCCTCGATGCCCATCATTTGACTATGTACTGTACCCACCGTCTTGCGGATCTTTCGCCACCTCTGATACGCCTTCATTCTTATCAATTGCGCTCGACCCACGTACGAGTCTCCAATGAATTCACGATCGATGTCCGAGTGGGGCTACAATCAATGCAGCAACAACCCCAATGAGTGCAGAAGCGCTTGCCGACATCGTGAGTGCCAGAACATCGATCTTTGCCTTGTCTGCATGGCCGCTTCACACACCCGCGACGGGTGATTCGTGCTCGAGGACTATCATATCTGACTGCAGGTATCGGGGGCACTCCGGAGCCAATGAGTCGTGAGCAGTTTCAGCAGGCAGATCGCCGTGAAACTGAGGCTGCTGCCAACTCGGCGTCTACGTCCAGCCACGCCAACTCTTCTGGCACATCAGGGGCGTCCGCCAGTTCTAAGACTACCTAAAGGCAGCAGCGATTGTCTTGTGTGTGTATCCGAGGAGCTGGGGGCGGGGAAACTTTCTCAGGAGGCAGCGGAACTGAGTATGGGCGACGTTCGATGAGGAGGCTCGTTGTAGGCAGATACCGGCCCCGCATACCTAGGCGGACTTACCGTAGTCCGGCCTTGTCATGCGCGTCCTCTGCTATATGTACAACGCACATCGAGGTTGTTGGATTGACTTTGTCGCGCATCCGCTGGCGATGAGGCAGCCCCTGTACAGTTTCTTGCTTACTAAGATGCCCGTGGCCGCTGCCCGCATTCCTTCGGGTAGACCAGAGATCCGTGACGGATCAGCTCAAAAGCTCAGTGCGGTGGAGCGCAAACAGTCAAGAGTGTATCAATGCTCAGCCGAGTGGTCGGGGCCTGTGAGATCGCCGCACTGAAAACTGCACGTCTTCTGCTGACCGCTCCTTATACTTCGCACAGGGCCTACCATTGCACCCGGTGCCAGCAGGAGCTGAATCCGGGGTACCGGCTGGCCAAGTACCCCTCAACAACCGTTGGTCAGCCCAAGTCTGAGCGAGCCAAGCTAGAGAAAACGATTCACAGCACGGTCGTCGAATTTGACGTCGGAACGGCTGGCAACGGAGCGACGCTTTGAACAGTTCCCGATCCATTTGGGCTGAGATGGAGCACTTGGCCGAGTGCCCGTAATGGCCGCAGGGCAAGTCAGAATCGTGCGCGGCGACAGGACAAGGCACGCGCAGTGCGTACCAGACCTTTTGCTCTACAGTACTCGAGTACCGAGGGATCCTTTGACCGTATGAAAACCTTTCATTCGGAGGCTTGGGCGAAGAAGGGCTCACAGACTGCTGACAGACACACCACTAGAAGAGGGCGCACATGAGCAGAGAGCATCTATCTTCCCCCGCAGCCCCTATCTGCACTTCGCTTAGTCTGAACCCTGACCGTCAGTGTCAACTCCGTCATCGATGTCATCTGAGACGCGATCAATGAATTCTGCACCTGATGGGACGGCTCACAGAACAAACAATTCGAATAACATCAGACCGCAGGGCGGTGAAGCACAGAGACCGAAGCATTCGTCCGGTCATCCCGAACTGAGTGAGTGTGTTGCTGGCAGTACAAGTGCTGTCGATCGCTTCCCGACCCAAGACAGACGAGGTGGAGAAAGGCTCTCAGAGCGGATGCAGCCCACGCAAACCCCTCGCCGGGCGCATACTCTCCTCATTGACCCTACCCATGCTATCCTTCATGATCTGCTGATGTTCAGATGGAAGACCATACACGGCTCCGATCGGAGTTTCTTCAAGCCCGAGCTCGGGCACCCCACACGACGAGCCTTCAGGGTCACCAGCCTCCAGTTCGCAAGTCGTGAAAGAGCAGAGTTGGGTGGGCCAGACGCTGGTCGACAGAAGCTCTGGCTCGACAATACGGGTCAGACCCGGTGCTGCAGGTCCAGGAATCACACCAGAACCACTCGTGGAATCGCCCACGGAGATGACATCCCCGACAGGCGAGGGCGGCTCGACCAGAGACTCCGAGTGAGCGGTACCTGACATGGCCAGAGCCCACTGTCTGACGTTATCTATGACCGCTTCATGTCTCCGTGGCTATAGGGCCTGATGCATCTGTGAGGAGAGGTTATCCCTTGACGCATTCATGTGCCGGAGCGCTGCATCACAAATGTGATGGCGGTGATTCCGACTTGGTCGATTTTTACACGCAGATCACGCTTCCTGAGCTTGTGATCTCGCAGTTTTGACCGCAGGAATCGATGTCAATCCAAGCTGAGAATCAGAGGCCCGTCCACGAGTTCATGAGTGCAGGTTATCCAGCTGACTCACCGACCGCGTCGATGGTGGTGTACCCACAGAGCTGAAGCTCCGTGCCACTGCACTGCCACATGCCAAAAGTGCAGTTTCCGCCGCTCCCACCACCTGAACCGCCATTCGTGCCAGTAGCGTTGGTAGCGCTTCCGAAGCCACCCGGGTCACCAGACACCGAAGGGCCAGGACTTTGCACCGGATCATCCTCCCACTCTTCGCAGTCGTCCTCGTCCTCGGGTGTACCGCTCGGCTGCAGCGGCACGTGGCTGACGCTGGATGCTTCTGGCTGAGGTGAGCCGGATTGCGGACCTGCGCAGGTGTCGCTCGTCGAGGGCATCGTCGGTTTGGCGGAAGCTACCTCCGTAGAGTGCGAAGCTGCCTGCCCAGGTGAAGTGTACGGCGGAGAGGATGTGCCTTCGGTAGAACCTGTGGCGCTTGGACGCGTGTCGAGGTGACTGGCAATCAGGCTCTGGCAGTTGCATGAGGTTGAAGAGGCGGGGGTCGCGGACGGGGGCGTAGTTGGCGAAGGAGAGACTGTAATCGGTATCCTGGTCGAGCCGACGATCGGTTGCGGAGAGTTGGATGCAGGAGGGATGTCGTCGATCGAAGGCGCCGGCTGCTGGATTGGCGCCTCTCTTCGATCCAGATTGAGTGCGGCACCGCCGCACAAGGGCGCAGTGCGTCCCTCAATCTCGTACAAGGCGGCCGCAGAGGTGCACTGGGCTGCGGCCATGCACTCTAGGAAGAGGAACACGCGCTTCCTCATCATTGCGACCTGAAGGTCCCGTGAAGCGAATGCCGTTGTGTGATGAGTGTTAAGCAGCCGGCCAGCGACAGATTATGGTTGTGGATCCACTCGAGGACGAGATGACCACTCGACCCTGCGGAATTCGCGGTTCATCGCGGCCTCGTCAGCCCACACGCCCATCGCGAATAGATGACGTCGCTGGCGCCGACCACCTTTCAAGTCGGCACCGGCAGTCGAGCAAGGATGTCCCGCCTTGTGAGCCGACGCGTGGTAGTTCAAACGACTACATATCAGTCTCAAGGGGTCTTCAGCCAAAGGATGATTCAGGCGCACTGTCTACACAAGCTGCAGGAGGGCAAAGGAAGGTCCGGGCTTGTTAGCTGCCGAAGCGCCACACAGCACGACAGGCCGTGGTCTGAGCGGGTTTGAGGCCATACTCTCGGAACGACAAGTCCGAGACGAAGTGCTCCAAGGACATGACGTACATGCTCGACTAGAAACTCCGTCAGACTGATCCAGCCGCGCGCTTCACCCCGATTTTGCGTTCCAGGGCTGCTTTCAGGCCGTCTTGGCAGACCGCACAAAACTCTGCGATAAATGACAGGCCACCTCAGTCCGAGAGACGAGTACTCACGCGGTGAGAGAACATTGCGCATGAGGCAGTCCTCGTTGGTCTGACTTCAGCTCGGAGGCGCAGGCAGGTGCTCGAGACATACCGGCCTCAACGTCATATCCCCGTGGATCGAGTACGTGGGGAAAGCTCCGATGTACCCCGGCGTGCCGTTGAATCTGCTATAAGCTCAACGAGAGCAGTGTCAGACGCGAACATACCGCCCCTGCCCGCCATACTCGATGAACTCCAGGCTCGTCAGCATCTTCCCTCCCTGCCCCGTTTTGGCCTTCTCGCCCTTATCCGTGAGCCTCACGACGACCTTGTTCTCTCCAGCGGGGAGACCGTTCGGCAGTCGCACCTCCAGCCACCGTCGGTCTAGAGAGCCTTTCCATTCTGACTTGAATGCGGCGGACAAATCGACGGCGTGCCCATTGAGCGTGAATTTGATGTGGTCTGGGGCCGGGATCGAGGAGAGAGAGAAGCGTATCATTGCTGTAGGGTAGAACCGGTGTTTGGGGTAATTGTTCGAGATAAAAGATGTGCGGTACGGGCCATGCGAGAAGTTGTACCATCTGCGTCTGAGCGACGAGCGAGATACCGTCGCAGACCATGAGGGCTTACGGGTACTGTTGCAGGGGGACTTTAGCATCCTCTATCCGGATCTGGTCCGGGTTCGTGAGGTTATCCTTCCATTTGAGGTGGTGCAGATGAATGACCTTGTCCGCGTTGACGCCAGAATACACTTCGCCTGCTGCTCAGCTCAATACAGAGATTGGCGGAACGTAGCGGACTTACCTCCTTCATACTCCTCTCCCACGTCGATCAAGCTGTGTCCGAGCTCATGTCGGAGCACGAGAGGCCCATTCATTGATGACGCAGTGATCACCCTGGGGTTAGTTTGGCGTGTGAATAGGTCATCCACGTACGTAAACTCTCCGCCGAGGCCGCCATACAGCGCTTCATTCCCTGGGAATCAGCACAAGAGGCCAGGCCGGCTATCTGAGATACCGCTGCGAACTGACCAAGAAGGATAGGCTGGTCGCAGCCCCCTTCATCGCTTGCACGCCAGTACGCACACGCCGCCCTCGCCAGCCGGTGATGCTGTATGTACACCCCGCGAAGCTCATCGCCTGGCCTGTACAGGCCAAATGCCGCTCCGGGGAGGGGCTGATCATGTGTACCGATGCCCGACTACTGTTCAGCGATCCCCACGGTCGTAATGTTAGAGGTCCAGGGAAAGGTAACGCACCGTGTTGGATGGCACAAAAACGGCCCACACGTTCAGCAGGTGCGCCACGTCGTACATCGGGCCTCGTGCCGAGACGATATCGCCCGTCAGCTTGCGTGCATCTTTGAGGAACTTGTCCTCTTGGTCGACTGTGTCTATATGTCAGGCGGCGCGTAGAATGACTGACGGCAGACTTACAGCCATCTGCGAAGAAAGTCAGGTCTAGCCGATCTACGCTCGGCCCGCTAATGTGCAGCGGATGGAGCGACATCTGCTCAGGAGGGTCGACTGGCTGACGAGACACGTCCAGCGCGGCATAGTCGACCCGAGGCGGGAAGATCGGATGCTGGAACCGCTTGGAGCCGCTGACACCCGCCGGAGAGAAGACATGTTGGTCCGCTGGAGCAGGATCGGCCCACGCGCCGCTTGACCTGCAATATCAGCCGGCTTATCCCTCCATGCTTCAAAGAACCTGCAAATTGGCGATGAGAGCCCCAAGACTTAGTGTACGCCGAATAATCATGACGACGGACGATGGATACTCGAATGATCGGGCATGTACCGGATCTACGAGTAGGAAAGGAGTGAGTCCAACGGGAACCAAATATCCGGTCGACCTCCACCGGCCTGCAATGTCCGGCGAGACGGATCACAGCCGACGTGCCATCCGCCTCAGCGACGAGTCTTTCTACATCTGCGGACATCGAACGAACCCAAGACTCCGGTAGCTGATATGCATGCCATTCACGATATCTACCGCCGCCACGGGCGCATCTTCGAACGCACGCCTAAGGAGCAAGTCGCTTCGGGTCTCGGGGGAACAACGACGCCCTCCTGATGTTTCCGAGCTTGAGGAACAACATGACGACTCGCTCGAGACCTACACGTTAGCTCAGTCTATCGGACAAGGAACAGGCAGCTCACCGATACCTCCACCTCCGTGAGGCGGCGCACCGAGCTTGAACGCGTCGAGGTAGCCCTGCATCGCCGCCGGGTCGATACCAACCTCACGCATGCGCTGCTCCAGGAACACCGGGTCGTGTACTCGCTGAGCGCCCGACAAGATCTCCTCACCACGCATGAAGAAGTCATACGAGTTGGAGAGGGTGGCGTCGGTCGGGTCGGGCATAGTGTAGAAGGGTCGGATGGCAAGCGGGAACTTGTCGAGGATGTAGTAGTCGGTCTTGTATTTTTCGCGGATGATTCGGCCCAGCATCTTCTCGTTCTCCGTGCTGCGGTCAGCATGGTCGTCTCCGATACCCGCATGACCCACCTCATGTCGTCGAGGGGCCCGATAGGGTTGCCCTCGCTGTCGGTCGCGCCCGCCTCCTGCAGCAGCTTAATACCCTCCGAGAACGGCAATCGTAGCGTCTCGTCGAGGAACAAGAACTCCTCGCACGGGTGTTGCTTCGACACAACGTCAATCTCGTTGGCAAACTTCTCCTTCAGTCCCGTGAAGATGTGCTTGAACAGGCTGTCCAGGACATCGAGGACCTCGTGGTAGTGCTCGTCGATAGCCATCTCGAGATCGAGACCCATGAACTCGGTCATGTGTCGGTGCGTGTTCGAGTCCTCGGCACGGAAGACCGGGGCGATCTCGTACACTCGCTCCATGTCACCAGCGATACACATCTGCTTAGCGAGTTGCGGCGATTGCGCAAGGAAGGCGGTGCCTGGCGTAAGCTGATCGTTCGTTTAATCGAGCACGTGAGCTTACCGTTGAAATATTGCACCTTGAAGACGCTGGCTCCGGACTCGGTCGCGGCGCCCTGCAGCTTCGGCGTGTGGATCTCGATGAAACCCTGGGAGTTGAGGTACTCTCGGAAGAGGTTGCACACAGCCGACGACATGCGGAAGATGGCCTGGTTTGTGGGTGTCTGCGCGTTAGAGCACTAACGTAGCTCGTCGGTCTCAACAACTCACTCGCAAGTCGAGGATACGGTTGTCAAGTCGGGTCGGCAAGCTGACTCGCGAGAATTGAACATCCTCCGTCTCCATCTGCAGGTCAACGGCATCCTGCGCTCATGGAATCACCATCACATACTCGGGCAAAGTCCGACTCGGGTCGCGAAGCGTCGTCAAGCGAGAACGGCAGCTCTCCAACCTCGACAGCAGTGTACAGCTTCTGGATTCCAATCTCGTAGCTCTGGATCGTGCACGATTTGACGTCGGCCTCTTTGATGACTCCCTCGACGGTCACGAGCGACTCGGACTACCGGTTAGCGGTTATCACCTGAATAATTGAGCCCAACTCACCGGGATGGTCTGGGCAAACTTCAGCATCTGCTTGGACACCTGGTGCTCGTCCTTCTCGCCCGAGACGACAAGGACACCCTGGAGAGTGTGGACTTGCTGTCGGAAGGTCAGGAAGACGATCTTGGCACCTGGATGTGAGCTCGTACAACGCGCGAGACGGAAGAAGCTCACCCTGCGGTCGCATATTGTGGAGTCGCGCTCGGAAGATGACCTGCTGTCCCACGGACTCCTTGTCGAGCGTCTGGAACTTCAGATACTTGCGGCCTGGCGTCAGCCTCAAATCTCTATAGCAGTGTCGTTCTGCTCTTCTAGCCAGCCGCAGCTGCCAGCTTCGCCCCAGATCCGCCCGCCATTCCTTTGTCCTACGCCGTCTCACAGACCTCTCGACCGAACTCACCGTGCCTCTCCTGACTCTGGTGCAGGGGCAGCTTGCCGTAGTTCTGGCTAGCATTGTCCTGCGCCGCCGCTGCCTCTCGCTTCTTCTTCTCCTCCTCTTCCCTCGCCGCCCGCTCCGCGGCCTTCTTGGCCTTCTCGGCTTCCTTCGCTCGTCGCTTCAGCTCTCCCTTGGTGGGTCCAGCGGCTTCTCCAGCTTCGGCGACCTCGGTCGTCTGGGCGGGGTTGGCCGGGGTGGGGACTCCAGCGGCCTGGGCGTCGGTTGGAACGGGTGTTGTCTCGGACATGATGTGAAGTACAAAAGAATGCGATATTCTAGCCGAGTCGAGCGTCGAAATGTCTGGCAACCTGGCGAGGGGTCTGACGGAATGGCCGTTTCATGTGAGGTTGTGTCAGTCTCAGTATCGGGAGGATGCCGACATGAGTCTGACACGCGGCGGTCATTTCCGATAGCAAGCGAGACAGCGGAGTCGATCAAGCATATCCGGCATCACCACTCGGCGGCTACCTTCCTGACTTTTCCAGCGATATAAGATATCAGTCCAGTCTACCTGTTCATCACAAACCCATACTCACTCACCATGGCCTCCGCATCAGAAACCATCCAGAACCCGTCCTCCACCGGCGCGGGCACCTCGGCCGAGACGCAGCCCCGTCAGCCCCTCTGGCTGCGGTGCGAGAAGAAGCCGTTCGAGCACCGTTCGGCTCTGACGCCCACTACCGCCAAGACGCTGCTGGACAACAACTTTGAGATCTTCGTCGAGCGGGATCCGCAGCGAATCTTCGACGACGAGGAGTTCGAGGCGTGAGTTGTGTTTGGGATTGTCCGAGAGTTGAGCTAACAGTAGCGTCGGCTGCAAGCTTGTCCCGCACAACGAGTGGCCGAGCGCTCCTGTTGATGTGCCCATTATCGGTCTCAAGGAGCTGCCCGAGTCGACGTGAGTGTTCTGAGGGCTCCCAGAATCCGCCAGTCAACCCTTTCAGACTCCCTTGTCCTCGTCTCCCTCTACACCGGGCTTAAGGCGGACACTTGCTGACCCCAGCGACCCGCTCCCGCACACCCACATCCAGTTCGCGCACTGCTACAAGCAACAAGGTGGCTGGACCGACGTCCTGCGCCGATTCGCCCAGGGCAAGGGATCTCTGTACGATCTCGAGTTTCTGGAGGACCCGGAGACCCGTCGTCGTGTCGCTGCCTTCGGCTTCCACGCCGGCTTCGCCGGCGCCGCGGCCGGTGCGCTCGCCTACGCCGCGCAGGAGCAGTCGGGCGGCCAGGGAAAGCTCGCTGGCTTGAAGCCGTACGCGAACGAGGCGGCCATGGTCAAGCACGTTCGCGATGGGCTCGAGGGCGTCAAGGGCGGCGTGGACAACGTCAAGGTGCTGGTCATTGGTGCCCTTGGCCGATGTGGATCCGGAGCGGTCGACCTGTTCCGAAAGGTCGGAGTCAAGGAGTGAGTCTGGGTCACCGGAAGGGGGGCAGCACTGACGACAGGGAGAACATCGCCAAGTGGGACATGCAGGAGACGGCCAAGGGTGGACCGTTCCAGGAGATTGTCGATGGTGAGCTTAGATCTTCTCGAAATTGCTCCAAGCTCACGCTCAGCCGACATCTTCGTCAACTGCATCTACCTTTCCAAACCCATTCCCAAGTTCATCACGTCCGAGTTCCTCGCGCAGGCTGGCGAGGACCGACGATTGTCCGTCGTTGTCGACGTCTCTTGCGAGTGAGCTGCTCCACTCCCAGTGGGAGGGTCTAACTGACGCGCAGCACCACTAACCCGCACAACCCCATTCCGATCTATGACATCAACACGACCTTCCCCGAGCCGACCGTCGAGGTCGACACCAAGGGCGTTGGCAAGCGATGCACCGTCATCTCCATCGACCACCTCCCCACCTTGGTGAGCTCTCCCTCCCCGTCATCAGGTCAGAGCTGACTCGCAGCTGCCCCGAGAGAGCTCCGAGCAGTTCTCCAAGGACTTGTTGCCGTCTTTGCTGCAGCTGCCTGAGCGGGCTACTGCCCCAGTCTGGGTCAACGCCGAGAAGCTGTTCAAGCAGAAGCTTGAGGAGGCCAGGCAGGACGACGAGGCCAAGGGCATCAAGGCCTAGGCGAGGAGTAGATGAAGGGCACCTTATAGAGCGTAATGGCGAATGTGGAGGGGATTGTACATCGTAGATGCCTTGGAACTCAAGGAAGCGAGTCGCTGGAAGTCTTATGACCATGCACATCATCATGCGGATGGCGAGACAGGACGCCTTGCGCGATGCCTCGGGATCTGGAGTCACAGTCAAGTGCCTCAATACTACACCCATCGCAGTGCCCGGGTCAACGGATGTCAGTCTCCGACGCGGACGCGAACGCCGGCGTTTGCGCTTTCCGACCTGGCGTCCGGTCCTCCTTGCAGAGTGCTTCTAGGGCGAATGAGGAACCGCTCTATCAGGCGAGTACCTGCATGTGTAAGTCCGTCCGGTGCCGCATGACGAGCGACCAGGTTGCAGGTCGCCCGCTCCACTGCTCCATGCTTGTCCGCGCCAAGGTGTGTGCGTATCGAAATCTCATCACGAAAGCAGGATACAAAGCGAATGGCGACTTCCCCGCATTCACCTCGCCCTCTCCCGAAAGCCCATCTTGGGTGCACCGCCATCATCCCGTCCACCGGCGGGCGCCTCTCCTCACCAGCTCCTGCAGCGTAACATCGTGTCCCTTCGTGTCGGAGGTAGGCGATTAACGCAGTCGTCTGCGGGTCAGCGCGGATTCGAGGCCATCGTCATGAGATGGTAGACATATGATCCGGGCCGACGTAGTACCGCTGGACCTGGGTCGCGCAGCACGGGATGGCACATATGATTGAAAGGGAGGAAGAACAGCACGTACCGGGCCTCTCGCTCGGACTCGAGGAGAGCGAGGATGTCGTTGACTCGGACCGGGCCCTTGACGTTTCGGATGATAGATCGCGAGGTGTCGTCCATGAACTCGACTCGGACCTGGGTGACACCACCTCGGGATCCAGTTCGGCCGAGGACCTGTTGGGTTAGCGCTTGCTCTAATGCCATTGCACTCCAGAAGCTCTGCTCGGCGGGCGATGCCTCCTCCATAGTCGATTTCCTTCAGATCCTCCCGAGCAACGCCATTGCTCCTCCAAAGGCGTCATCCCACGTCGATGACAGGCCCTCCTCCAACGTCCTCCAGCTATAGGCCAAGCAGGCGCCCAGCGAGCGATCTGCACAATCCCACAGCTTCTCCAGGTCCCAACGCCGGTCTTGCGTTCCTCTTAAATCTTCCCTGTCCGCCCTTCTTCAATCGTTCCAACATCCGTCCCAGCAATCCCAGCATCTCCGCGCATCCTCCAGCCATATCCCAGCCCTCCGTGCTCCAATCCTGCAACCGTAAAATTGGCCCATAACCCACCTTGAGAACCTTAGCGAGCTTGACGGGGGTCTTAGCGGATTCCTGCGAGTCAGCGGCCGTCCGTTCGAGCAGCAATCCACCATGATGCGGCCACAGGTGTCTCTACGCGGTGTTGGAGGGGGTGAGGATGGTGATACGTACCATTTTGAGTGTTGTGTGGGGATGATGATACCGCCAGGTTGAAGATTAGCTCGAAGCCGCCTGCGAGCGAGGGAGCGCGCGCCGAGCAAGGGCCAGAGCCAGCACCAGCGGTGGCAGCGCCCAGCACACCGTACAGTGCACCAGCCAGCCAGCCAGCCAGCAGCAGACAGGCCAGAGAGTGGGCGAGCGGGCCAGGCAGGCAGCAGCCGTCTGCGTGCGAGTCTGCCCAGCCAACTCCCCAGCAAGCCAGCACCGGCCCAGGGTCCCCCGCCCGCATCCAGCTGGAGCACACTGCAGGCGGGTGGCGAGAGACGGAAGCAATTAAACCTGAACAGTTTCGGTCTTTAGAGGGATGATTGGGCTTATATCCGATGACGCCGCGCGTGTCGCTGTCGGTGTGGCATTTGCCTGTGCATTGCATCCAGAGCAGTGTGACCTCCGTGTGCGCTAGACGCGAGCTATGGACGAACGCACGCAACCCATCACACCCACGACGAGACTGGTGACGAGACTGCGCCAAGGTATGAGCGATACAATGCATTCTACGCCCTCATGCGAGTTTGCTGTCGTTACACGAGCTATTATGCGAGACAAGGGGATGCTCTAATGAGAGACTATGCCTAGTGTACAACGTGCTTGCTCCCTGCCCTGCTTCCACCCCTATCGGCACTGTGCTACGCCGCTTCCTCGTCTGTGATCCGCTGCTCCCTCGCCCACAAGCGCCAGGGCGCCGTCCTCCAGACACCTCAATGCCTCACAATGTGGACACAACCGCGCTGCTCCTAACCCAAGAAGTCGCCCAAGATCAACGCAGGGTCCTCGTACTTCCAATGCGAGCTGTGCTTTTTATCCTTCTTCTCCTCCTTTGCCGAGTCGATCTTGATCAGCCCATCTTTGAGGTATCGATTCACCCTATCCTCGTTCTTCTCTCTCCCGCCGATCCTGGCGTACCCGCCGCCGGCCAATCCCCCGTCGAGCAATTTAGCCGCCTTGCTCCGTGCTGGCGGCGCATTGTAGTCCCGCTCCGAGGACGTGACGCCCGAGCCCAGCTTGAACAGCGCCGGCGACGTCGCAGCGTGTACCTGGGGGTACAGGTCCACCAGCGCCCGCAGACTGTCGAGCTCGGCGGGCGGGACCTCGCCGTCCAGCTCCCCGGGCTCCATCTTGGACTCGTCGTGGCTGTCCGCGCCGGGCCGGACGCGTATCGTCTTGAATCCAGGCCGATCCCGCGCGGTGAGATGTACATGTGCGTGTAGTATGTCCGCCATGTGCGCGTCGACCCCCACGGACAGGAATTCGCCGATCTCGTTTTGCGCGTCTGGGGGAATGTTCAGGTCGTACCCTTTTGCAAGCTGCGATAGGCGATGCACTAGCTGATGCGATGAAGGAAGGAGCTTTGCCGACGCCGCGAGGGGCGGCATCGTGTTGCCTGTAGTCAGCTCTGCACTTTGCATAGGGATTGATACACTCACTTGCTTGCATGCCCATCCGCCGTTTCTCGGCCGCCCAGACGTCTTCCATCGCCGGCGCCTCTTTGTCCTCCTCGCTCTGCAAGGTCCGTGTCCACCCTCGCTTCGTCCGACTGCGCTCTTTCGGATGAATGCCGCTGTACCAGTGCACGACCCGGCTCTTTGGTTCGATGATGTTCGGGTCGGTGTCGAATTCTGGGTCGTCTGGGCCCACGCGTTTCCGCTTGCGTGAGGTCGCAGCAAGGGGCGAGACGGGCGCAGCCGAGTGAAGCGGGATACTTGCGTTGTGCAGCAGCGACAACAGCAGCCTGTTGTGCAAGTCGACTACAGGTCAGTGCCGGTACGAACCCTGCATTTGGGTACGTAGACCGCTCGACTTACTCTTCCCCTTCAGCCAACCTTTGACCATACTCTCCATTTCGGACTTTCCAATCTGACCGAGGAGGTATCCGTTGAGTGCCTTCCAGTACGGCAGGCCATTCTCGCCCAGCGCATCGTGCAGCTCCTGCTTGATCGTGCCGAGGTCCACCCTCGTCGGGCTGCGGTACGACCCCATCCCATTCGCATGCTGTATGCTCAGAGTCGGGTGTGTTGGATGGCTAGACGATATCGAGCCATTCGCCGATCCATTCAGGCGATGTACCGGCACGCTCGGCGCCGATATATGCCCATTCGGGAGCGGCACTGACGGGACGGCCATAGCCAGCAGCCGACTCTCCAGAACGGCAGGCTAGCTTGCGCTACAGCCCACGTTTCGGGGAGGTTGATTCGCCCACGGATGGATGCGACCGATCCGGACCGGATGAGCTGCGACCTGAGGGTGGATGGATCGATCTAAGGTGGGATGTATGGGTACGATTCGAGGAAATGACGCAAAAGGATGGTGCCGAGTGGATGTGAGCTGGAATCGCGGGATCAAATTAATCGGGCGGTTGTGTGGTCCCAAGCTGAAACGCGTCAGAACGCGTGTGTTAATCGGACCCGGTTGACGCAACCTCGACATCGTTTCTCGGTCATCTTTCCGTTGTGATTTCGCTGTCAAGCACACTTATCCATGGCTCACATCCTCACTTTGTCCCATTGATCGGACCCACGACGCCACCATGAGCCATCAAGCCGGCAGCAGTCAGGCGGGACCATCACGAGCCGGCCGCGCGAAGAGGAACAGCCGGGTCGCCGAGTCTGATTCAGAGGATGAAGGTTCGCCGGTGCTTGAGCATGGGCGGAAGAAGCGACGGGTCATCGCCGAGACTCAGGAGGCCCAAGAAAGCGAGGACGGTGATGGTGATTCCGATCTCAATGAGCTTGGCTCGGATGACGGGACTGCTCGTGTCAAGGGGAAAGGCCGGGCGAACGGCAACGGCCACCTGGAGGATGGTGATGACGACGAAGACGAGGATGGCGATCAGGAGATGAATGGCCAAGCGAATGGTGATGAAGGGGCTCTGGCTTTCAGGCCAGAGTACGATCGTGATCCAAAGGACAAGTACGTCCAGCTGCCCGCTAATCGTCCTCGTGCACTGAAAGCTGACGGGCAGCTTTGTCGCCGGTGCTATCGTCCGAATCAAATGCAAGGGCTTCATGACCTACGACCTGGTCGAGTTCCGCCCAGGCCCACATCTCAATATGATTCTCGGTCCGAACGGTACCGGAAAGAGTACCATCGCCGCGGCGATAGCGATCGGTCTCGGTTTTCCGCCAAAGGTGAGCGCCGTTTGACCGTCGTGTGACACTGTATTGTCTTCTGACGCCAGGTCATGGGGCGGGCGCACGACCTGAAGGCATACGTCAAACAAGGTACCGAGCGTGCCGAGACGGAGATCGAGCTCAAAGGCAAACGCGGCAAACGCAACATTGTCATCAGGCGTCGTTTCCAGCGGGAGAACGACACGTCGGAATGGTTCCTCAATGCCAGTCCGTCGACTCTGAAGGCAGTGCGGGATACGGTTCTGGGGATGGGCGTGCAGGCGAACAATCTCTGGTGGGTCCATTGACACCGCTGGGATGGCGCCCGTGGCTGACAGAAGCTCGTTTTTGCCGCAGGACAAAGTGGCTGAGTTCGCCAAGATGGCGCCGGTGACGGTGTTGAAGGAGACGATGCGGGCGGCAGGCGACCCGCGGCTGTCGCGATGGCACGAGGAACTATGCGAGAAGGGCGACAAGGTCAAGGTGTTGTCTGGCGTGAGTGACGCTTCTAAGTCTTCCCAGCAACAGACAGCAATTGCTGACATCAGGCGCTGGAGAAGGACGTGACGAAGAGGGACAACCTGCAATCGTCTGTGGATCGAATGGCTCCTGATGTGGAGCACTACCACGCCCGAGAGGCGCAGGAGAAGGAGGTTGGTCCACGAGATACATGGGCGACACTGTCACTGACGCCAGCGCGATATCCTGTCGGTCCTGATACACTTTGCCGAGGGAAATGTGCTCTACAACAGAGGCACAGAGATCAAGCAGCGTCGGGCGGAAGCTAGGGAGAGGAAGAACGCCATCAAGAACAGGCAGAAACCCTTCGCGGACTTGCAGGCGTGAGTTTCACCGTCCAAGACCCTAGCGGATCAGGCTTCCGTAACGACGCGGTTTGTTCCAAAGCTAATTCCAGCTTCCACCAGAAGAAGAACCAGCAGCTGGACAAAAAGATGACCGACGCTTCGGGCTCTCTCGGCGAGTTCACCAGAAAGTATAAAGCTTGTCAGAAGAAGGTGAAAGATGCGGTGAGCTTTTTGGGGCTTCACATCGCCCTCGCGCTGATCGCAGAACGCGGCGCGGGAAGAGGTGGATGAGAACCTTGCGCAATTGAAGGATAGGATCGCCCGGCGGGAAAGGAGTCGCAAGACCCAGGTCGAAAAGATTGAAGCCGCCCGACAGGTGCTCAAGTTGCCACAAGACGAGATCAACAGGGACTACAAGCAGAAAGAGGCCGAACGGGTAAGCGTGTAAGGGTTCCGGAACGCAGAGCTGATAGTGTAGCGCGAAGTCGATGTCAAGCAGGACGAGCTCAAGGCAAAGTTTGTAGCCCTGGATGAGACCTACAGAAGGGAAGATGAGCAGATGCGGCAGAAACAGTCGCTGCTCGCTAATAAGTCGAAGCAGTGAGGTGTCCCGGCGCTCGTAGGGGTATTTGGGGCCTGACAACAGGCACGACGACCTCTCGAGCTTGGAGAAGCAGAGGGAGCAGGACGCTCGGGACTTTGACGGATCGATCGACTTCGTGCTCAACTGGATGGCGGAAAATCAAATGAAACTGGAGGGGAAGATTCACAAACCGCCGATGATTTCTGTGAACATGCGAGAGAGGGGCCTGGCAGCTCAGGTCGAAGCTTGTACGACGGTGCAGCAGAGAAAGGTGAGCATGATCAGCAGATGTTGTGAACGAGACATTTACGCCAGACCTTCATCTGCGAGAATGAGAACGATTACAAGCGGCTCATAGACCTTTTGAATACGCCTATACCTCCGAGGAAGAACAGTCGGGGAGTCATGCAGGGCGCTTCGACGGTCCGGATTAATGCGCAGATTGTCGAGGTCAACGATGCATCGTTAAACCCCCCTCGACCCGCAGCCCCCGAGCAGGTAAAGTGAAGGCATACCACTCATGTGTTTGTTGCTAACCCCAGCTGCAAAAGCTCGGCTTCGAGGGTTGGGCGATCGATTTTGTGGAAGCCGAACCTGCCGTTATCGCATTCCTCAATGTGAACTGCGGATTGCACAGAGCGGTGAGCCAAGACGTGCATGATCAGGCATCTTGTAGGAACTGACGGACAGGCAGTGACGCGCCGTCCCGCCGGCCAGATCAACGCTGACCACGTCACCCGCTGTGGTATATACACCTGGACGACCGGGGGTGACTCGAACCGGGCGGCGATCTCCAGGTACGGGCGCAAAGACGCCCAGATCACGTCGCTCCCATTACCGCCTGCGAGAGCCTTCCAGCGAGTGGTGAATACCGAGGCGATCAAGGCTATCACGGATGAGATCGGCCAGCTCAAGCGGGATGTGCGGGAAGCTGAAGGCCCGCTGAGCGACAAGAAGAAAAAGCTAGAAGAGGCCAAGGATGCTAGACGGGTGCTTCAGCAGCGCATGGTACGCAGACGATCAAGGTGGGACAGGATCCGGGCTGAACAACAGGAAACAATCGCAGACGAGCTGAAGAAACTGCGCGAGAAGGTTGTCAAGTTCAGGCGGGCCAACGCGGACATCGGTGAGTAATGGTAGCTTGATTGACTCGCTCGGTCGTGCCGTGCGGGATTGTATCGAGGGCCCGCACTGACGGCCCAGAGGTAGCCCAGCGTGAGCTGGACCGGATCGATGCTGAGCCGTCGAAGGAACAAGAACGGGACAAGTTGCGGGATGAAAAGATGCGGGCTGTCAAACAGCTCTGGTCGCCGATCAACCTCCAAGCGGTGAGCTGAAATATGTCTGGCTGCAGTACAGAGCTCATGGCAGGAAGCGTGGGCAGATGAGGTTGATGTCCTGGAGAAACAAATAGGTTTTCATTTACAGTCGTTCCAGACAACTGCGAATGTCGAGGCCATTGCGGCGAAGGTTGACGAGGACGATGCTGAAGCGCGAGAGGCTCAGGACGCCTTCGAGCAGGGTACGTGGCGCGTGGGTTCGAACTAGTTGGCACCAGATCTGATGAGCAGCCCAACGCGACTTCGACGAGAACAAGCATCAATATCTCAAAGCCGTGGACACCTGCCGTCAGAGCCTGGACTTGCTGCCGGCGGAGTTGCAACAAGAAGTGGACAACAGACGACCTGTGCGCATGTTACCTGTGCCCGCGCCGATGGTTTACTAACAGCAGGGAGCGGTGGTTGAGGATGTCCGCGCGCAGCTCGAGCAGGTTATCAATGACTTGGAGCTGTCCGCCGGCGTCGACCCAGCCTTCATTGCGCGGTACAACAAGATGAAGGAGGAGCTGGATGGGTATGCGGAGAATGTCAGAAAGAAGGAGAAGGATTTGGCAATAGTCAAGAAGCAGGTGGAGAAGACGCTGGGGATGTTCAACCCGGCATTGGACGCGCTGGTTGGTGTTGTCAGCACCAAGTTCGGCGCGGCTTTCGAACGTGAGTGTGATAGACTTGGATGTCAGAAGGTGGATGCTGATGCCAGGCGTGGGATGCTCGGGCGAAGTCAAGATAAATCGCGCCGGCGACAATTATGCCGACTGGGGCATTAACATTCTCGTCTCGTATCGAGACAACGACTCGCTGCAGCTGCTTACTGGGTCTCTACAATCCGGCGGAGTGAGTCAACGAGTCGTACGCGGGCCAGTCTGCTGACTTGCAGGAGCGCAGTTTGGCGACGGTCACGTATCTGATGTCGCTTTCCGAGATGGCCCGCACGCCGTTCTCCCTAGTGGACGAGATCAACCAGGTCAGCTCATAGCTCTCTCGGCAGTGTGCATAGCTGACGCGCAGGGAATGGATCAGCGCGCTGAGCGAAACGTCCACAACCAGCTGGTTGAGGTCACTTGTGCGACCGATGCGGGACAGTACTTCCTTATCACGCCGAAGCTGTTGACGGGATTGAGGTATCACAAGAACATGAAGGTGTTGATTGTCAACAACGGCACGTGGTGTGAGTGGTGACGTGTTTAGGGAGGCGGTTCGTTACTGACTACAGTGCCCGACACGGCGGACAAGACGCAGAGGTTC
This sequence comes from Papiliotrema flavescens NRRL Y-50378, assembly GCA_000442785.1. NCBI lineage: Eukaryota > Fungi > Basidiomycota > Tremellomycetes > Tremellales > Rhynchogastremaceae > Papiliotrema > Papiliotrema flavescens. Next base: position 165,707 of record CAUG01000180.1, read on the forward strand.
GGGGATATGCTTGGATGCTTGCAAAAGCATCAGCGGGTGCTTGCGGCGGCGTAAGGGGTGCTCGACGAGCAATCGACCGTCTGGGAGGCTGTGTGCCATGGGAAGGACTGTATACAACGACCGCCTGACGACATGAATGTGTAATGATGATCTCCATGATCTCCACTTGTCCGATGTACGCTGTTGTACACGACGAGGCGAAGCAGTGCAGCCTAGAGAGGATCGAGGGATGCTGTATAGCCCGGCTTGGTGAGCGATGGTCAGGCACGGGCGCGTCTGTGGATGGGGCGAGATTTCATTTCCGTTTGCGCTTTGACGTCTGGCGCGTGTGTTTTCGACATCGTACCATACTCCCTCTGCTTCGCCATCGCTCGTCCTGCATTGATACCCTGCACACCTGATAGACTATAGAAAAAGCAACGGCCATGGTGTACGAAGCGACCGTCTCCGCGCCGGTGAACATTGCCGTCATCAAGTGAGCGCGCCGAGCTTGCCTCGCTGTAGGCGGGCCTCATGAGCTTTGACTGACCGCGCAGATACTGGGGCAAGCGTGATACCAAGCTCATCCTCCCTACCAACTCCTCCCTCTCCGTCACGCTCTCGCAGGACCACCTCGCCTCCACGACGACGTCGCGCGCCGACGCATCGTTCGAGGGAGAGGACAAGCTGTGGCTGAACGGAAAGGAGGACGAGATCAAGGAGCAGGGGCGTCTGTGGGTGTGCATCAAGGAGCTGCGCGCATGGCGAGCGGAGATGGAGGCAAAGGACGGATTCCTGCCCAAGGTGCGTCTGACTAACCGCCGCGCGCCGTGTGGAGCTCAGAAAGTAGCTGTCGACGTTCTTCCTCCGCATCGCGTCGTACAACAACTTCCCCACGGCTGCTGGGCTGGCCTCGTCCGCGTCCGGCCTCGCCGCCCTCGTCGCGTCCCTGGCGGCGCTGTACGAGCTCCCGCAATCGCCCTCTGAGCTGTCGCGCATCGCGCGACAAGGATCCGGCTCCGCCTGCCGGTCGCTTTTCGGTGGCTTTGTAGCCTGGCGGGAGGGCACCGAGGCGAGCGGGACCGACTCGCTCGCCGTCGAGGTCGCGCCGCAGTCGCACTGGCCCGAGATGCAGGCCCTGATCTGCGTCGTGTCCGACAAGAAGAAGGGCACGTCATCTACGGCCGGCATGCAACGGACCGTGCAGACCTCGCCGCTCCTGCAAGAGCGGCTGCGGATCGTGCCCGGCCGGATGGACGCCATTGAGAAGGCCATCCAGGCCAAGGATTTCGCGACGTTTGCGAACATCACCATGGTCGACTCGAACCAGTTCCACGCGGTCTGCCTCGACACCCAGCCGCCCATCTTCTACCTCAACGACGTCTCCCGCAGCGTCATCGCCCTGGTGGAGGAGCTGAACCGTGCGAACGGCAGCCCGATCGCGGCGTACACGTTCGACGCGGGACCGAATGCGGTGATCTACGCGCTGGAGAAGGACATGGCGGTGGTGATCAAGGCGGTGCAGAAGTACTTCCCAACGGAGGAGGCGTTCGAGGACCGGTTGCAGGTCGGAGACAAGGTCCAGGCCGCGACGATCCCGGAGGGGTTCAACGAGGCTGTGGTGCCGTCGTGGGAGAAGGGCGCGGTGAAGAGCTTGATCCACACGAAGGTGGGCGACGGACCGAGGAAGCTCGGCGCGGAGAAGGGGCTGTTGAAGGAGGATGGCACGCCCAAGGTGCTCGCTTAGAGGGGTACACGGGTCATAATAGGACGTTCGTCGCATGCACGCTACACAGGTTTTACAACATCACGTGGCTTTCGTTCTTTCCACAGGTCATCACGTCACGACCTCTGCGAACCTAGGGTCTCCGCTTTCACTGCTTGAACATCCGGTGAGTGTCCCGCCCCTTGATCTGCGCCAGCCTCGCCTTCTCAATCTTGCACCGCAGCGCCGCTTCGGTCCATGCCTGCGGGTACGTGTGCATCTTGAGCGTCTGAGCTGGCGAGTTGAGAGCGGACCGAGAGGTCGGAGAGGTAGATAGCCCAGTTCGCAGCGGGCTAGTGTCAGTACCGTCATACGCTGCGAGGGCGGGGCTCACGATTGCCTGACCAGGCCGGTCAGCCGGCGAAGCGTGAAGTTGGGCGCGAAAGTGATCATTGTGGCAGTACGCGGCAGGACAGTAGGACGGCCGTCAAGTGTTAATGTGACTGGCAAAATCGAGTTGCGGACGCAGATGACGAGCCTTATGACATGTCCCCCTTTTATACCTCGACGCAGTCACTTGGAAGGGCCTTGGAGCAATCATCAAAAGAGTTTGCGGCCGAGGAGGAGCAGTGCAAACACGTCAGAGGCCCACCTATCCTTTGTAAAGATATGAGGAGGCCACTCAGGTTATGGGACGGCGTTGATGCTCTTTTGATTGGGTGTGTGGGGAGTAGAATAGCGAGGGTGGTGATCAAAGGATCCGCCTTCGTCCGGTGGCGAGGGAGCTAGGGCTTGGTGAAGCGGGGGAGAAAGGGTGACATGCTTGTGTGATGGCCGCGTGATGAGGTCTGGAGCAGATGACGTGTAGTAGAGGGGTCATCACACGTGGCTTTGGACGGCCAATAGTCAGGCGATGATGGAGGTCCGGTCGAAGCGGGCGACAGAGCCCGACATCCTCGGGGGATGGATGGTTCAATCTCGTCGACGTCGATCGCTCGGATACGCGAGCGCAACTGCAGGGGGCAGCGTTCAGGCCGCCACGAATCGCTGCAGACTAAATACAGTGTCATCAAATCTACAATTGGGTGAGCAAACGAAAAGGTAGGTGAAAGCAACGATACGGCTTTCGGTGCAGCCTCGCCGGTCAAGGATAGTTCTCATGGACTAGGCCACAGCAAACAAAGTCGTCTTGATCTTCTCGAGCCGATCTCGGGCGACATCCCGCTCATCGATCAAAGTGGCGGCCTTCGCCTGTTCCAGCGCCAAAGCAACCTCGAGCTTTCCTCGCTCGAGCCGCTTCTCGCTATCCGCGCGGGCCAGCTTCGCCTCCAGATCAAGCGTCTTCTCGGCCTGCTTGCGCGACTGCAGTCTGGCGGTCTCGAGCGCAGCCAACGCAGTGGTCAGTTGCGCCTGGATATCGGTGATCTCCTTCTCCTTCGCCAGGAGCGTGGTCGTGCTGGGCGTGGAAGTGATCGTGATCGCAGGCGTAGGTGGCGTGCCGACTGTGCTGGATGCTGGAGAGCCACATGAGCAGGGAGAGCTTGGCAGAGCTCCAGCCGGACCGGACTGAGGGGACGTCTGACAGGAGCTGGCTCGCTGGAGCTTCTCGTCCATCTCGAGCAGTGTGTGACGGAGCAGCGCCAGCTCGCGTGCGTCTCGCTCGATCTGCTTATCCTTCGAGACGAGCAAATCGTGCAGAGATCCGAGGACGTTACTGATCTGCGGATTGACCTTGGGCCCTGATCATCAGTTGCACCGCCGCGGAAGCGGCCGTGTGACTCGCCTTCGGCATTCTGGCTGATGCTTCGACTGGAACTTCGCGAAGCTTCAAGTGAGCACGGGAGAGCGACTAAGATCACACTCACAAGTCATCCCAGCGCTCTTGGGCTCCCGATCATTGCGTATGAACGCCCCACCCTTCTTAACCAGACTGCTCAGACTCGTGAAGCTGGCGCTCCGCTTTGGGACCTTCTCTTCGTCCCCTCCCTTCGCCTGCGCCGCGATGTTCATGCTCGAGAAAGCCCTCGCAAAGATACCCGAACCCGAGCTGGGCGACGGCGAAATCGTCGCCGAGCGAGTCATCCCTTTGCCCTCGTCCGCCTGAGCCTCACGCTTGTCCAGCTCGAGGTCGAGAGGTATTGGCTTGTTCTGCTGCGCTCGCGGAGTGTTAGAGTGTGACTGCGACTGCGACTGCGACTGCGAGCGGGGCCGGGTGAAAGGATTCTGCGCGTCTCCTCCAGCCGTCCGGAGATCGATAGGCGACAGCAGCCTCGGATCCACCAGTGCGTTTTTGCCGGTCTTGTCTTTCGCCTTGGTTGCATCCGCTTCGTCGTCGTCAAAGGGCGGGTCGAGGACTTTCTCCGAGATGGCCGCCCAATTGCGGAGCAGCCAGGCAAGAGTCGCCTGAGACTGGTTGACCAGGTTGCTGACGACGTCTGGATCATGCGAGAGCTTCCCGCCCGAGGCGCCCATACCCAGTCCGCTTATTCCTTTACCCCTCGCCGCACAGATAGCCGGACCGAAGATGATCGAGATACTCTCGACATTGAGCCGATTATCCGGGAAGAGCGGCAGCTGGCCCAGAAAGGCGAGCAGGTATATCAGCAACGAGAAGTGCAGCGGCGGGAGAAGCTTGAGGAGGATCTGCGCCGCCGAGATGCGCGTCGTGAGTGGCAGGACTAACGCGCCTGGCTCGGGCTCGGCGCAGAAGGATAGGAATGCTTGGAAGAGCGACTCATCCAGGATTGGTTCGGGCAGATCCCGGATATAGCGCTTGACCAGCCCGGTGAGGTTGTGGATCGGCTCGTTGACGATAGACAGGGAGTCACCATATAGGGGCGGGAGATTGAAGACCTTGGTGAGGTGGGAGATGCGGGTGCCGTCACCCGCGAGGCGAAAGATACCCGGCTGGGACATCCCTGCGGTCAGCTGTCATCACGTGTAGTCACGGGTCAGCGCACCTCTTCGGTAGATCTCTTCCACGATAGTGAATACGACAAGGGGTAGCTCGTGCTTCTGCCCACCGATGAGGCTCGTGCACCAGCTTCCGGCCGGGGCGTCGTTCAGAGAGACCGCGAAAGCCGGACCTGGACTCCGTCAGCAGCCTCGACAATGCCCCGACAGCTTACCTTCGGGAGAGTGGCTCGTCAAGGCGAAGGGAGTCCGCTCCTCGTCCTTGCCTACACCTTTATCCTTGCCAAAGCGCTTGAACATGCCGAACATTCCCCGCTCTTTATCCTTGTCCCGCTCCCGGCCTCCATTGCATACCTCAGGCGAGGACGTTGTATCTGCGCCAGGGCGCGTCGGCATTGGCAGCCCACTGATGGACGACACACTCGCCCCGCTGCTCATACTACTGCTGCTCCTCCCCCTCTCGTTCATCTTCGCCCCGCCAGCCCCCTGATATCCACGATCATACGCCGCATCGACGCGAGCCAAGAGACCGGGCACATCGATCTTGGACGAGATGCCCTGCGCATCGATACCAAGCACAACGCCCAGCTGATGAATCAGCCGGAGTCGGATCCGGATGTGAGGCGGCACGGAGGGTTCCCGGGATTCCGCGAATGATGGTGCAAAGAGCGGCATGGGCGGCTTGGGCTCATCGGTCGGCGGTCGCGTGTCTGCGGCAGCCGAGGTAGCCCTCGTACGCGGCTTGACCACTTCTCGGTCCCGATGCGCAGCTAGAGCTGGCACAGATGGCTGTCGTAGACACGATCGATTACCGGGACCCGGTCCGTTGCTCGCGCCGGGTGCGACAGTCGGGGAGCCTACACCACGCGAAGGACGCGGGATGCCGCTGGTGTTCGGATCCGGCGATCCTGCGTTTGGGACCTGCTGACGGCGCGATGGGGCCTGAGTGGGCGTCCCCGGCGAGTTCACAGCTCCCTGCCCAGATTGTGGACTGCCTGTACCCGATTTAGAGTCGTCCTCGGCCGGCGGCTTCGGCCGTCGACTTCGGCTTTGTGGCAGACGGGCAGTAGGGTTGGAAGGCGGCGAGAGGCCTGCGCCGGGCGGATAGCCGAGCTGCGGACTTCGAGGCTGGATGAAAGAGGGAGTGGGCTTGAAAGCTGGTGAGGTCGTCGGAGATGGGTTGTTGGGCGAGCTGGGGTGATGCGTCTGCGAGTGACCATGGTGGAATGCCCCGGCGTGAATCGTCTTTGGCGAGCCATTAGGATTGGCGCTGGCGTTGGCGTTGACCCGGTACTGCTCGGCGTTCGGACCGAGAGGGGAGGGAGGGACGCCCCCCTGAGGCCGCGGAATACGACTGGGACTCATGCGCTCTGTCGAGCAACGGTAAACGAGGCCAAATGCGAGCTCAGCACATCCGTTTTTGTTAGTGGCTTGGTTCGACTCTGGAGAGTCTATGCCCGAAGGGCCCTGACGGACAGAGTATCGATCTTGAGGAGTGCCAACGAGAAAGAGGGGGGCTATCAGGGCGATGAGGGGACACGTCGATCAAGTATGTGGATCTCTCGTGCTCATGAAGGCAGCAGACGACGTGCTCATACGGCTCTTTGGCGTCATTGGCCGACCCCCCAGGCTGTGTCTCACAACTTTGTTGCAATTCCAAAACGGTCTGGGGCGGTCGAGGTGGCGTGACAAGATCGACAGCCTTTTCTCGTCCAGCAACGGCAGAGTCAATGATTTACGTGCGCGGCAGCGGCACAGTGCGCTGTTTGTGCATCCTGTGCCTTTATCGGTTAATGGTCATGTCTCAGTCGACGATTTCTTGCCACCGCAGGCCGCTAGGCTTTGAGCGGAGCGGTGCTTGGTCCGGTAAAACACATGAACAGGGCCACTGGCCCAAATCCACGCAGCTCGCCGTACAACGTGAAAGCAGCTTGCCGTGACCTCCGGGCACCGTTTGAGCTGGCGTAGTGAATGGGTCAGCGTTGGCGCAGCGCCACACGGTCGCTGTGCGCTGCGGTCATCTGCGCCCAAGATTCCACGGCATTCGATCACGACCTGCTGGAGGGCCATGTATGTGCTCGGAAAGACTCGGATCTCGCATGCGCGCCCTCCTTTGCCCACACGGGCGCCCGTATGGAGCTCTCCTCAGCTTCAAGTGTGTGAGTGATTGGCATCCATTGACTACCTCGGACATGGTGGTGCGCTCTGTGGAGCGGGAAGGCAGCAGGAGACTACAAAGGCCAGAGCCCCTACGTATATAAATCAATCAGTGCCCCATGCAGCGAGCTCTCGTTTCAACCTCCAGCTCATCACACCAATACACCACCCGTCGGTCAATATCAACAGCATGTCTTCAGAGATTACATACAAGGACGCTTGCCAGCGACTGGTTGACGCTCACATGCTTGCACAGGCAAAAAAGCTCCAATCAGCTTGCGAAAGTGCCAGTGCTCAGGGGTTTGTGTCACTGTTTGACCTCGTGACAGACGAGACAGAGCCCTCGATCACGCTGCAATGCACCAAGCCGGACGGTACTGCTTACCGGTCTACAGTTTCTCTCAAGTAAGATTCCTGTTGAACTGTCGAGGCTTTTGATGGTATACCGGGTGCAGTAGAGACGAGGAGTCTGCTAGCGTAGATCATTGGCTGGGTCCGGAAGACGCACAAATTACACAACGAGCATGCATGACTGTGAATGAGGAAGACTTGGGTGTCTCGGCGTTAGTTCCTTCTAGATCATTGTTTGAACTGCGCCAACAACAAGTCATTGTTCCAAACCACTGGTTTTTTCCTGACCTCTCCACAGGGTGATTGGGCTGCGTCAAATGTTTGAGCCAAGTACAGCAGACAATCACTAAAGCGAACACTGTCAAAGCGGATCGCTGCTCCATGGGATTGCTCACGATGCGGGGAGAAAGGCGAGTGCCTTGACAATATCTGCAGTGCCGTGATCCGAAATCGATGCATGGCCAGTCGGTAAGATGACGCTAGACAAAGAGTCGAGGCAGAACCCTTTGAGCAATGTACTCGGGGGGTCGTTCAAACGTGAGCTCTGAACTCATCGTGATCTTTATTGATGCGCCGGTATAAGAGCTCACAAGGCAGCCAAGCTCTTCCCCTTGGATGGTATCTCTTATCATCTCGCCATATTTAGTGTAACTGGAATAAGAGCGACCTCTCCGAGTCCTCATCCCAAGGTTCTGCCTCGAGTCATAGTCTCTCGTCGGCAATTGTATCTCGTCAGCTTCTGCACCATAGTTGAATCAACGACATGTGCAGCTTGCGACTACAGTGTCGCGCTGGATGGGGACTGGGCAGTGCGGTCCTTCGCTCAAGGCAGAGTCGACGATCCTTTGATCTCACGCGGGAAGGCCGATAGACCCTCACGCGCCTCACGTTGTCAGGGTGATCGCATCCTTTCTTAGACCGAAGGCGCCATAAACCTCAGGACGAACGAAGGGAAAGGTATATAGCGCCTGAGCTCAGACGGGACAAACATTATCAGACCAGCATCCATCCAGAAGCGTAAAACCGGTCACTTTCCCGGTTGCCTTGACGCGTACACCGCCATACACCCTCTGATCTGCTCACCAAATCGAACGGCATGCCCTCTTCGACGACGCTTTCAATTGAGGACGCCACGAAGAAGCTTGCTTCTTATACCCAAAAAGGGGCACTGGAAGCCCTGATCAAGCAGGAGGCAAAGGACAATCCCCAGTTTACCGTGGAGGTCAAGACAGTTAGGGCAGGGCGAAGCCCCAGTTCCGTGACCCTGTTGTACACCAACAAATCGACTGGTGCATCCGAAGACAGAGAACATTTCGTGTGACCGAGTGGTCAATGGCATTTGTGACGTTTTGTCTTACTGTACATTTTGCCGTGTGAAATTTGCACCTTCAGCCGGCAAGGGTCAAGAGGACAGCGAAGAGGTCAGGAGTCGATGCAGGCGAGCTCGTATGTCATGCCCAGTTTGTGTCGTGTGTATCCATGAGTCGATGCCTGTCGGTGCCAGTTGCCATCAGACACCGTTTTTCAGCCTGTAGGGCGCACCGTTATCAGAGGGCGAGCAAGCAGTGAGCGGCCTGATGACAGAGAAGCACGTCCAAGCTCCCTAAATCCTTGTGATCCCTGTAGATAAGACGTAGGATGTAGCTGTGGTGGCTGCATAAGTCTTGTCCCCATACAGCTCCTGCCCTCTTCGTCAGGCTTAGAACCCCCACCTGTGCCTGTCAAAGTGCCCCGTTCGATTCGGATCGGTCGCAATGAAATTAGATCGCACATCTGCCGATGACAGTTGTACGGATCCGAGTGTAAAGAGTGTGCTGATCCGACTGCGTAGTGTCAGGTTGTAGTGCCGTGCTCTGACTTTCCTCTTGCGAAGCTCTGAAGAGTGAATTTACCTTCATCTCGTGTCCTCGTATACCAACATCGGGCCATAAGAGGCTCTTATTCCGCAGACCGAATTATCGAGGAGCTGCTCGCCACGCGCCACTCTCGTCTGCGCCTGCTGTAGACGAGTCGCTGGAGGCTTGCGCCATTCTGACGACTGATGTGCAGTCGTCACACCCCGTGATGTCACCTTGGGTCAGTACTGTACACCAAGAAAAAGCAAGGTCTTCCAATGAGCCACGACCAGGAGCGCAAAAGCGAAGACCAATCTGACGAGACGCGTTGGACGATGAAGACCCTTTGACTCCCGTCCCCGCAGCCGCCATCACCCACGTCCAACAGGCGTACAAAGCTCAATCTTGGAGTTAGGTACCTGCTACGTTGATTTCCCCCCTCCTCGACACCTCAGGGCTACGCTGTGTCCGATCTCAACCGTCGTTGAGGCTTGCCGAACTGCTGATTCATCATGCCCTTGTCACAAGCCGATTCTGATAATCTCTCTCCATACTTCACCGCCATGGCGTGGAGCGATGTGCACTACACATACGCTTCAGTGAAGTCGGCTTTGGAAGGGCTGATTCGTGAGCTCGAGAGCAGTGCGAAGACTTGCAAGGTGAACAAAGTCGAAGCAAAGGAGACGGAATACGACGGAGATGTCGTCGACCTATATTGCCCCACCAGGCGCTCGTACCGTTTCACCAAAGGGAAGTTCGAGGAGGTAACTGAGGTCGTTTCGAAGTCCAGCGCCGATCCGAGGCCTGAAGGTCCCGAAGTCAAGGGCACATCCTCGTCCAGCGACGAGTATCACACGACACCGGACGAGGGCAGCGTCTCGAAGGCGAAAGCGTCAGATGAAGAAGCTCAACGGTCCGGGGCCGCGACTCCGCCGCCCGCAGCCGACCTTGAACAGCCAACAACCGATGCGCGCTCGACCACTGGTGCCTCAAGTGGCGCGTGCTCGGTGAACGATCAGGGATTTTCATCCGGATCCGATGCCTGGTCTTCGGACGGAGACTGAGGATCGAGAATCGAACATGATGCGCCTGATATATGTTCTACAGTACAATAATGTGATCATCCCTCGGTACAAAGAGGTGTCGCTGGCTATCGCCGTCAACAATTGCTTGTGCGACCCTCCCTGTATATGCACTCTGTCATGTCATTGGACGCAGCCCTGTAAGGCCTGAGACATAAGGCGACCGCCACGCCGGGACTAACAGTACGCGGTGCATCCTGAGAGCATTGGCCTGGCTCACAGGTAGCAACAGACGGAAAGGCTCTTGTCCGTTCATATGGACGCAAGCGTTGAAGGCATCTCCCTATGACACGCGTGTGAGCCCTCGACGTCCTTTCATCATGCCCCACGTGGAGCGGCATCTGCAGCTCGTCATGGACTTACAAAGCTCTCGCCCAATCTCGAATCGTGGACAGTTACCCACGCGCCTGCGTTCGTTCAAGGCTTTACGAGACCACTCTGTTCAGACACTCGAAACGGACTCCACACATCCAGCGGCATGGGAAGATCTGAATGGGTCTCGGAAGGGCTTACGACCTCCTATCGTGCGGCATGCAAACAGCCCGGCATTCATCGGAAGGCTCTGAAGAAGATGCTTCGCGAGCGCGAGATCAGTGAAAGTGGCAGCATAGCGCAAAGCGTTAATCTCGTTGGAGATCCTTCCGCGGAAGAAGAGAAGACATTTGAGGTGGAATACGGAGACTCCACCACGGTCCAGTTTCGCCTGCCGGGCACCGGTCTGGCGACGACTGCGCCGACCAAGCCTCGCAAAGCACAATCTGAGAACAAGCAAGAAGGATCGGCGGAATTGTCTGACCACATTCAGGAGATGGTGCAGTTCGTAGACGACTTCGTCCACAAAGAGGATACTCAGTTTGAGATGAAACGGGCCCTCGGGGAATATATTGCGCGCCTGGAAGATGGAGGTTCGGGTTCCGACAGAGTGAGAGTCAAAGCGGCGTCCTTCATGGATGGCTACGATGAGTACGACGCGATCGTGCTGAACGTGTCCCACCATTCTGGACGGACAGAGAACCTCAAGATCACGTACCAGGGCGAGTGTTTCTGGGCCGCGGAATTCTTGGACTCCGAGAAAGAGCGGTACAAGGTGCAACAGTGAACATGGCATGGGGCGCGAATGGATTTTAACGAGCATTGACACCTCGGCAGATCTCGCGTTGCGGTGGATCCGAGGTAGGGAGGGTATAGCGTCAGTACAGGGTCGTCCGGAGGCGGGGGCTTTTGAGCAGTATGTAGTCCTCGGTAAAGCACTCGGGTATCAGGGAGGGGTCATAGCGGGGCCGGAGTATTGGCATACAACGAGTGCCCTGCTAACGCTGCGAGGGGGGACGGAGGAATGAGATCAGGCTGAGATGCTGACCGACTTGTGAATACGGAAGGATAACGCTACATACGCAGACGCAGTCTCGTCTCACGAATCATCATCAGAATTGGTATCAATCTTCCCGCACACTAAGCAAGTAATGCAGACTGTACATACCCTGGCGACTCCACCTGCGTCGACGGAACTAGTACCCAACACATGCCGCCACCGATGCGCTGCGTCTGTCGCGGTGCTCTCAGACGAGGTTGCACAGACGAGGGCAGAAGACGCGATACACACTGCCACACTAGGCGCTCGCACGGCCTCGTGGCGTTCACAGGGCACATGGGCGCGCCTGCGTTGATGCGGTTCGTATCACTCGTCGTCCAGATCTGACCTCACGTCGGTCCGGCACGTCACACCGCCTCCTCGGCAGTACCGTCACTTAAAACCTTGTCCACTTCCGGTTACCGACATGACTGTACAGCTATCGTTCCACGCCATGCAAGAGCATCTCATCACCTAGAGTAGCCGGGTACATATCTATGTTTTGTTGCGTATCACTTCTTCTTGCCCTCTGGCTGCAAGCGCGCATCCCCATTTTGAGATCGACCACTGATCTGCCGCACGGCAACCCCGCGGCACCGCATCGCCGTCATCGCCCTCCGCAGACGACTTGCCACTCCCTCACGATTGTGCCCTCTCAAGCGAAGCCTTTGACCTCCCCAACCCGCTTCAAATAGTCCCTCACACAGAGCCGCATCTCCAACGGCAGCTCCTTGCCCAGCAGGTCAATCACCAGCCCATACAACACCGGTAGATGCTGCTCAAACGCAGGCGTGTCGAAGGCGATCGCACCGCGCATGATGTCCGTGACGACGGGCGACCAGGCGGCGACGTTACGCGGTTGCGTCTCCGGGTCGATCTGGATGAAGTCTTTGATGATCTCCGTTCCAAGCCTGGAGTCAGCGCACCATCTCTTCCGTCGCGAAGAGCACCGCGGCTCGGTACTCACGGCACAAGCCTCTCGAGGACGCCAGACCGCGTCGCCCGGTGCGCATCCCGCGGATCGCGGTACATTCGCAAAAGAACATTGATCAATGTCGCAGCGGAGCTAGACTCCTGCTTGAGCAGGTTTGGAAGCTGCTTCATGAATCCTGGCCGTCAGCGTCCATCCTATTGAGCACCAAGTATCAAACACGCCACGCGGACTCACCGACTTTCCACAGCTTCATCCGCAGATCACGGTCCGCATTGAACTTCCTCGCAAACTTCCAGGAGTCATCCAACACGCCCATGAAGCGCAGAAGATGCTCCGCCGGGATCGTGTTGTACACATCGTCGTTCTGCAGCAGCTCATGCGTCGTCTCGATGAGCAACAGCTGCAGCACACATTTGACGATGATCTGCTTAAAGATCCGGCGTTGCTCGCCGTACGTGAGCGAGGCCGGGAGCGATGGCGTCGAAGGGGCGGGCGCGAGGGGTGCGGGTGCCACGAACTTCTGGAAAGGCGCTGCTGGTTAGTCGACTGAGTGGATGTTTCAGGACAACACAACTCACCTTCCGCCTCGTCCATCTCGCCCGTGGGCTCCACCTCAGCATGCAAGACGGGATCGAACAATTGTCCCGCCGTCGTGGTCTTGAAGAGCTCCACAAAAGCGCTCACGATCAACTCCCACTTCTCCGGGCTGAGCTTGCGGACGTTGTTCTCCAGCAGCTGCTGGAAACAGCTCGTGCCTATCCGCGCGAGCGTGTCGTTTTCTGTCATCAACCTACGCTCACCATGCTCATAGTGGCACATTGCGCTCACCCTGGCAGATGCAGGCGACGAGGATGTCCAGCAACCCCTCCAGCCCCTCCTGCAATACATCAAAGTAGAACGTGTACAGGTCGATCAAATTGCGCAGCGCCGAAATGAGCGTAGTAGAAAGCCAGACCGACATATCCTCTGGCGACTTGAATCTGAACTGAGAGTCGGTCTCTGCGGACCGCGCGCGCAGGACCGCAAAGATCGGGAAGAGCACCTGGGCAGTGACGGTGTGCCAGAACGTCGGGGTGAAGCCGGAACCGTGCGTCTTGAGCGTATCAAACAGGCAGTCGAGCGCGCTGAGGTCAGCACAGGTCCTGTCTACTGGATTCGGCTTTGCACTCACAGGCGGCGAACCTCGAGATCCTCGCCCGTCATGATGATCTCGTAGAATGAGTGCAAGACAGGCAGCCAGTACTTGATCAGCGGCTCCTCGGTGCCGCCTCGCCTGCCATCTCGCTCTTTCTCAAGCGACGTCCGCTCAACGCCGTTACGCTCCTCGTCCGCAGCAGTGGGCAAGAGGCACTCTGGGCACTCGAGCATCTTCGGCACCAAGCCCCGGACCATCTCGATCGCCTGCAGGCTGATCTTCTGGAACTTGTTGACTTTGCAGAAATCGGTGATGCACGTCGTGAGGTCCGCGAACGAGCCGTACTTGACGACGAGGGCAAAATGCGATCGGTACACCAGCGAAACAAGCTCGAAGGCGTAGTTAGCCACACGCTCGGTGGGGACCTTTGACGCAGCCGAGAAAGTCGCGAACATAGTGCGCCAACCTGATCGCAGATTCTGTACTCGGGCTTGCAGCATTTGTTGCAGGCATTGTAGCACCTGCCGTCAGCGCTTATCCCAAGTCAAGATGGCCAATTTCGGCCATCGTCGGCACGCACCATTTCTCGCGCGTCCGAGTTCTTGTTATTGACGATGGTATATTCGAACGGCTTCAAGAAGTCCTTCTGGAACCGGAAATGTGAGAGCTCCTCTTTCTCCAAGAAATTCATGGCGAGTTGTCGGAGCGCATCGAGCGCGAAGAAGCTAACGTTTGGGTTGTTGTGGCAGCACACCTGCCCGTCAGCTCTCCACGTATCCGCCGGATCAATTCAGCTGACCTGGTTGAAGTGCTCGCCGAGGATAAGCCAGATGTGCGACCATTCCAGACGGATCCGGCCCATATTGTAGTACGAGATCTCGACCAGCTTCTGCAAGCTGAACATCCTTGGGCGTGCAGACGAGCCCGACGACTGGATCTCCTCCCACGACACCTCGCTTAGCGCGCGCACAAAGTCGACGATCGCAGACTATCGTCAGCGGGCACTTTTCGGCGTTTCCAGCGCACTCACACCTGAAAGGTTCTTCGACATGGAGAAGACCATATCCGCCGCGACGGTGACTTCCCTCGACCTCGACTCCTCCGCAACTTCCTCCGCCGGTCTCCGCCTCGCTTTCTTGCCCGTGCCCGTGCTGTCATCAGCTTTCACGCCTTCGTAGCCATCCTCGACTCACTCGCGCCGCCCCAGATCCGGCACGTCCATCCCGCTGCTCAGCAACTGCATCCTCTCCAGCTGGCTCACACACGTCAACACGTCCTTCCAGCTACCCTTCAGGTAGTTGCCATCCACCACCGCAATCTCGAGCAACGACTTGATCGCCTCGACATTCTTCGGGCGCATCTCCGCGAGGTTGTTCAAGAACGTAAACTTCGCGAGGGTCGTGACGAACGCGTTCCTCTCCAACTCCATGTCAAACAAGCATACGATACGGATCGCCGCGCGGAGTCCTTCAAGGCACAAGCCCACCACTTCCAGCTCGTCCGTTTCCTGCAGGGGCGCCGAGATGCCCGCGAGGAACGGCATCCATGCAACTTCGAACATGAAACGGACATGCTCCAGTCGCGAGGCCGAGACGAACTGGTCCGTCGGCTTGACGACACCTCGCCGTTGTTGCCGGACCATCGCTTTCAGCAGCGCCTCTGTCTTGTTCGACATGTTCTCGCTTTGCGCAACGTACGCCTCGCGCTGCAAATCGCGCCCCACCGAGGCAAGGCCGCCAATTCCGCCGCTCGAGTTCGACGCAGGCACCTCCTGGATCTCGTCCTTCATCTTGATCTCGTTGTTCTGAATCTCGTCGTAGATCTCGCCGAGGAACTCTTCCGGCAGGTCCGCACCATCGTTGATTCCCCGATTGTTGCGGAAGAATTCGGGCTTGGTCATCCGCTTCTGTTTGAGGTTCTTGTTGTGCGCGTCCGTATTCAGCATGATGACACTGAAAGCAAGGATGTAGGCGGTATCGGCATTGGCAAACAATGTCGACGGGTTGTCGCCCATATACCGCTCCGCATACTTGAGCATGAATCGGTCGATCTTCTGCGCCTCGCCCGGAAGTCGGAAGGACTGGAGGTACATGCGCAGCGCGTCGACAAACGACATGTCGGCGAAGTTGAGCATGTCGACGAACGCGTGCATCACCGCGACGTTGGCTTCGTCACTGCCGTCAGCTCATGTCTCCTTTCAAGCGTTGAGCTCACCCCTCGCCGAGGTACTCTCCGATCATCGCCTTGCTCAGACCGTCGTTGCTTAGCAAGAAACGCGCGATGTCGGCGGGCGAGTTGGACCTAATAAATCCGTGTTCCAGCAGCATCGCAATACCCCGCTTCGGCTTGAAGTTGAACTGCTTGATGCCCTCCGCGAGTGTGTTCTTCCTCTGTTTGGCGCTCTCAAACTTCTCCACATCGTCATCGCCAACATCCGGGGTGTTTATGCCAGACGAGGCGCGAGCGGCGTGTTCCATCTGCCATGTGGGCGTCGGCGCTGCGATCTCCAGATTTGACGTCGAGCCCGCAACCGAGCCATCTTGCTGTCGGCCCAGACCATCGATGCTCTGCCTCGGCTCGTCCGGGTTTCGCGCCGACGTAATTGTTGACCACGCCACCAAGCTCTTCAACGCCGCGACAAGGCACTCGAGCGACTGCCGGCGGAGTTTGACCTCTGGCGCCATGCCCGCATAATGCGGCGCGTCCGCACCATCTTTGCCGCCCAGAGCCGCAGTAGACAAACTGGCTGGGATTGCCGGCCCAGCTCCGCCCGCCTGCTTGGATCCAGCACCGCCCTGCTGCGCCGCCAGCTCTTCCTTGCTCAACGGAGCGAAGTGTGTCTGCCCGATCTTCGACACGATGTTCATGAGCTTTTCGTAGATGTTGTCGAGGGCCGCACGGTCGCAGTCGTAGTTGATGTAGATTTCCACAAGCGCCTGCGGATCCTGGCACAGTCGAATGAACACACCGAGGATCAAGCTCTTTTGGCGCAGGGTCGAGTGCCGCATCTCCAGAATGGGGATGAAGATCTCGTTCAACAGCACCTCGATCTCCTTCTTCATCTGCGCGCGCATCGACTTGAGCATGCACCAGAATATCTCGACGGACAGCTCGAACACCTGCGTCACGGGCGAAACGGCGTTCCGGGAGAGCGACAGGCAGAGGTACTGCTTAGTAGCTTGGAGGAACGGCGTCATCTCGAGCGAGGTGTTGGACGGGATGGACACGAGCGGGTTGACGAATAGGTCCGAGTGGGATTTGAGCACGGTCAGGACGAGGTGGAGGGAGAGGAGCTTCGTGCGCATGGCGTGCGACCGCAAGTCCCGTTCGCTACGCGTCAGCTGCTGCGTTGGATCATGCTGATTATGCTCACTTCTCCGTCACCAGCGGCTTCATGCTAAGCTTACACAACGCCCGGAACACCAAGAAAGCGTCCTTTACGAAGAGCTCTTCCGTTGGGATGGGTCGACCCATTGAGTCCAGGTTGCCCTCCGACTCGTCCAGGCCCGCATCACCGCCGTTCGCGTTCGGGTTGGGCGTGCCCTGCGCTTCCTCAGTCGGCACCGCTATTGAGATGGTCTCCTGCGGCAGATGCGGCGTGGTCTCGCTTTCGACTGCCGCGTCGTCGTTGTTAAGGGGTGCAGCAGCCAGAGGGATAGAGTCGTTGGGGTTGGGTGCGGCGAATGAATCCCTGCTAGTCAGCGGCCAGTCCGAATCGCAGAAGAGCCAAGCTCACAAGGTGATCTTCTCTCCGTTCTCCGGTCCAGGCGTGCCGGGCGCGCCAGGCGTGACACTCCCGCTCTCGCCCCGCCTCGCCTCATTCTCACCAACAGTACTTCTTCGGCCCATCCCTGACGCTGATCTCGGGTTTGGCCTGACCACCCGCGAGAACACATGGTGCACCATCTGCGTCAACCCACCCTGCGCAACAACCTGGTTGGCCGGGTCGTTTGACAGCAGGAATACGTTGTACACCGTTCGAATCGCCTTGAGCAACGACGACTGGTGGACCAGCATGCCCGGGTCGGTCGACAGCACAATCGCCATCAGTGCCTTGACCACCTGTAAAGCCACCTGGGGCGGGGACGACTCGTTGTAAGACAGCGTTATCGTGTGAGCGATGAGGTCGGGCAGAGGCGAGAGACCTGGAGGCGGGCCGTTCGGTTCGTAGAAGAACGAGTGGGACACGAGCTTGGCGAGCAGGTCGAGCGATGTGATAAGGGTAGGCACGGATGTGGTCTGCGGATTGGAGATCGCCAGGCGTAGCGGCTCGAAGATCTCCCGGGGATGGAGATAAGCCGCGTTGGATCCGTCTCCGCCGGCTTGACACAGGTCCAGAGCTTTCTGCGACGCAGCGAGGAACGATGCCGATTTCTTGGCCTCTTTCGAGTTGACGAGGACCTGTAGCGGCGGCGTGATGAGCACTGTGGACAGTTGCGAGCCGGGATGGTGGCCCGTCGAGCCGACGGATAATGTCGTCTGCGTGCTCGTCCTGCGGTGCGTCGATGGACCGGGCCGAGCGGATGCAGGCCGCGATGGCGACTGGACAGAACGCGCGCTGACAGAGTGGAGCGAGGACACACTGGCATTGCGGAGACCACTGGTGCTGGGTCGAGGAGCAGGGCTCGCCGAGGGGGAATATGGTGCTGCGGCCGGCGCAGGTGTTGGCCCCCTGCTGAGCTCGACTTCTTGCAGACTTGCCGTAGATTGGTCTCCGACCGGTATGGAAACACCCTGCGGCACAGGGATCGCTTTCGGTGGGGGCGGAGGGGGTGAAGACGGGGCTGTAGACGATTCGTCGCCGATCTTTGGCGTCTTGTCCGGCTCCGCGTCGTCATTTACCGATATCCTCGGTGGGGAGGGCGATCGCTGCCCCGGCGAAGGCGGTCGGTCTGCCGGATGTATGCCGTTGACCGGTTCTCCTCGATGCAGGACGTGCTCTTCAGACTCGGTCGCCGGGGTCTCTGGCAGAGGTGGAAGCTCGTCCTTGGCAGGCGTGGGAGGTCCGTGATCGATGCCGAGACCGATAGGCTGAGGCGCCGCGGTGTCGACCTCGAGGCCCGGTGCCAGGGTCTCATCAGGCTTCGACGGACCGTCGGCCATGATGCGTACAGGGGAGGGTGTATATGGGTATAGGAGTGATACAGGCGAAGATGGACAAGTCTGTAGTGTATATGCTATGCTGGGTGAGGTGGCCGTCCGACACCGTCGCGGTCCAGGCCGCCGTGAAGTGATGCGCGCGTCTCGCCCGGATCAGCTGGGGACGTGTCCGCTCGCAGGCGCACGTGGGTTTGATCCCGCTCTCATCCAACTTCGCACAAAATATCTCGACACCGGTTCTTCAATTGACGGACCATTCTCCAGGCTGTCAACTACTTCTCTCATTCCACCTCCATCTCCATAACAACTCCGCCACAATGCACTTGATGTACACGATCGACGACAAGGGCAACAGGTGAGCTCAACATGTCACCCATGGCTTGACATCAGCTGACGCGCAGGCTCTACACCCTCAAGGTTCGTCACGCCGTCGACTTGTCCGACCCCATCCTGCCCTCTGATCCCCGCGACAGCTCGTCGTGATGAGTATAAACCAGGCTGATTATCCAGAAAATCACCCCCGCCGGCAAGGTCGCCAAGTCCGCGCACCCCGGTGAGCATGCCGCGTCCACTAGACAGTGCACCACTCACCAGCAGCCCGATTCAGCCCGGACGACAAGTTCTCGAGGCACCGAGTGACCATCAAGAAGAGGTCAGCTGCCAAGAGCTTTTCCGTGTGGTAGAAGCTGACGTCAGGTTCGGCATCCTCCCCACGCAGCTGCCCAGCAAGCCGCTCTAGACACTGCATGACGTAGAACGGGAGGGATGTTGTATCACCACATGTAACCTTGATCTCGACCACAGCTTCGCAGGCAGTGCCCAAGCTCAGTGTTTAGCTGACATGGAATCACGAGCCGACGCCTGGGAAGGCGGCTTGTCGTTGCCTAGCTGCGCCCCGCCTTGCACCGTAAAGCTATACAGACTCTCTGGCCGCACCAGCCCGCGACCGGCGCCCGGTTCTATAGTCGATGCTCGACATATACATGCAAGGTATCACTCCACCGATGAACCGTACTCCTACTCGTCCGGTATATTCCCCTTGACGTCCCAGCCCAGATCCTTTTGCCTCTGATGCTCCTTGGCCGCCTCCTCCGGCGTCAACTTGCCCTTCGCCAAGCTCAACCGCGGCGCAACGCCGTGCTCGTGCGTATACGGCCGGTCTGCATTTGCCCAGATATCCACCAGCCTCTGATGTTGCTCCCGGACCCAGTCGTCCCACTTCAGCCAGTCTGGCATCAGCCGTGTACCCCCAGGTGCGGCCAAGATGCGACTCACGAAGCGCGACGGTCTCGACCGACACGTCGAGCTGATTCCAGTCGCCCATCGTCCAGCCCATGTCTATCCGGTGTATTGGGTCGGTGAGAGGATCCAGCGTTCGCAGCCATTGACCTGTCCGGGCATCCTCGATCTTCGTGACGTGTGCTAATGGCATATCTGCGCTACCGATCCAAGAAATCTGCCATCAGCCGCGGCCTCGGTCGAATCCCGCTGTTACGCACCAGAGGCCAGCTCATGGCGTATGCGAGGCCACGGAAGTAGTCGCCAAAGTAATGTGACCGGCCGGCGCTCGTTCCCCAGTACACATTCGTCGAGCAATCCAGGTCCTTGAACGCGGACACGATATTCGGCATGACGAGGATAGTCTGGTATGAGCACTGCGACACCGCCATCACCCAAGCTCACATCGTCGTCGGCTTTCCTGACGGTCAGCCAGTATTCTCAAAGGTGACTCAGCAGCACTCACATGACAAAACGGGGCCTGCCCTTGACACGCCCCTCGCCGGCATACTGCTTCGCGACCCACTTGAAATACTCGTGGGTCTTACCCAGATCGATGTTGTCCACCATCTGCTGTCAGCCTGCAGTCGGGAGCTCACAATGGCCCACATACATCGAGCATGACCATGTCCCCGTGCTGCTTCATCTCGGCCTGGATCTCCCGCATGAACTTTGACCGCTCGACGCCTTCAGACGAAATTGGTTTCTCCGGGTATGCCGGCGTGCCCAAAATGAATTTCACCGTGAAGAGGTGCTTTGGGAAGTCGGGAAGGACGACCTGGCGGTATCTGACATGAGCTTTGGCTTCCGTACGCTACATGTCATGCTGGATGCCCGGCTGCCCGATCGCGATGAGTCTCGAGCCGCAGGGCCCCTAACCAGCATCAGCATGGACACTCACAAATCACGTCGCCCTTTGCTCGCCGCCGCAGAGAAGATCCCCAAGAACACCAGCACGCCCGCATCCTCCCCCTCCAACGGCACATCGCACCCGAGCTCACTCGGCTGCTTGCCGCTCAGCAGCGCATAGTCGGGCTCCTCGAAGCTGCGCTGAATCTCCTGATCCCGTAAATGCGCGTCCTTGCCCTGCGCAACGTTGATGCCCTCCCCCGAGTCCGCGGGCGAGTCGTTAGACGGCGCTGTGGCGGGTTCCGAGTTCGACACCGAGGTGGAATGCGCGGCGTTGAGCGCGAAGAAGATGAGCAGGAGGACGAGGAGGGAGAGGGCGTACAGCGTCGTTTTGAGCCGGACGGAAGGGCGGAGAATTCGATGTAGAAGTTGTATGGGATTTGAGCGGCGTGGTGGGGGATAGGCCAGAGCCGGGGATGTCATTGGATGGCCCATTGCATTGAGTCGGAGCGTGGGGTCTGGGCAGACGGACGGGGCGTGAAGGATCGTGGAGAGTGGTCGTTATTATCGTCTGGTCACGCGGAAGTCCGCGATGATTGGAATGTCGCGTCCGCAGCACAAGTAGACGGCGCACGACGGATGTGCTCGCTCCGATCTGCGTGGACGATACGTAGAGAGAAGCTGTAGGTGAGATGGAAGACTGACAGGGACCGTGACACGGTGAGTGATCTGGAAAGTCTCAGCTCAGCGGTGCGTCCGGTCAACTCAACTTGGCCCGCTCGAACTTGATTTTGCCCTGAACACGCGTACGGCCCAACCGACAACCGCCCGCATCACAAGCCAGCTGTCTGCTGCACCTCACCACACATCACCTTGCATACATACACACCATCACCCAGACCCGCAGGTCATTATGGTCAGCTCTACTCCGTTCGCGCACAACATCACCCAGAAGAAAGCCGCGCCGGAAACATCGGCCAACGCGCAACAGCTCCGCCAGCTGTCCATCAAGACCGGCGTCGTCCGCAGGTACGCGCGGCCAAGGGTGGCTTGGACCACCGAGCTGATGCATAGGCTGTTCAAGGAGGAGTCGATCTACAAGACGGAAGTGGTCGACGCGCAGGCGCGGGTGGAGAAGCTCAAGGCGGATGGAGTGGACGGTGCGGATATCCGAAATGCCGTGAGTGTGCAGGCCGGCGGGTCACGCGACGGCGCAAAGCATCGCATGCCACTCGCCCATTAAGCAGAGATCGAAGGGATTGGTAGGGGTCTGGCTGACTCGCAGGAACGCGTCGTGAAGGACGCGGAGCAGATGGTCCCCCGCACGCGACAAGCACTCGACGAGGCGGTCATTGCGCTCGAGGATCTGGTGGTGCGTCTACACCCATCCTCCGCCTGCTTCCCGAGGAAATCGCACATGACACGTTTGACTGATTTCCTAGACCGCCCTGGCCTCCGAGAGCGAGATCGCCGGGTCGGAGGGGTACAAGACGGCGTCGCAGCAGCTCGAGACGGTCAAGAGCGGCCAGCAAGCTGCTTGAGCTTTGTACTAGTGCTTCCTTCGCCTCTCAGGAGAACCGTCCGAGCTGGACTCGGGCGCGTCCCCTTGTCGCAGCTGTATCATTACCCACATGGGCTGCTCCTTCTGTTCGATACGACGACGCGCAGGTCTCTTTCGACGTTTCGCGTAGCTGCGCTGACGTGTGTGTATGTATATGAGTGACTCGAACACAGCTCCGCCCTTCAATCAGGACTAGCTGTTTGTTTTTAGACATGACGAGGAAGGCGGGATTTCTTTTAGCAAGTTCGGAGCACCAAGTCACCCAACGCAAGACGAGTGCGTGAGGAAAGCCGGACCTGTGTCCTTGCTGCTCCCTCCAAGATGCGCGACTATGGCCGGCATTGAAATGGGTTGCATTGGGTAAGACCCCGACCAGAAGCTCGAGCCCGCCTGTCCTGTTCAGAGCACGGCTCAATGGGCTTGAAGCGAGATGTAGCGAGCCAGACTCTCCATGTTGGATGCACTCGAGCATGTAGCCGTTCTCCCTGCAATCCAACGGCCCGTTGCCGCGGGCCAATCCTTCCAGGCGGCTCTCCCCGCGGCCACGCGATGCGATGCAAGAGTCCCAGAAGCTGGTCGAGCTGCTTCCTAACAAATCCTGGGAAACTTGGTCCTCAAATCTACAGCAGCAGACGAATGATGAGTATGCAGAGTCCTCGCGGCAGCAGAGATCTCGGGTGCTTGATTACGACATCGTCACCATGCGGCAGCTTCCCTTTTGACGTCTGATATGCCTCGGCAGCCGCCCGTACTGTCAGTCCACTGGTGCTCTGGCGGGACATTGTTGACGGCCCTGTCGACGCTGAAGATGCTGCTAGCGCCGGTCAAGTGGTGCCTCATGCCTAGTGTAACATCTACCATGTTTAGACCTAACGATCAATGTTGATTTTGACGATGTGACCGTATTCGCCTAGCCTGCATGTATTCTGAGCGGAATATGCCGCTGTGACTGGCAACTCGATCTGACACTCGCTCCATCCATGAACAATGCGAAGCTTGTCTTTCCAGACTTCTCGACACACTTGAACAAGGCTAGCAGATACGCCTTATGCACGCTGCGTCGCACGACCCACCCATGAAGCAGCGCAGCTGGTCGCAGAAGTCACATTGCACAGTCAGAAAGAGAGCCAAGTCTGATAGTTACTCCGGCGCGCCGCCTCGTCACTTCAACCCCTGAAACACAGTCACCCCTTACATCGCTTTTGTGTCTTCAGTAATGCGACACCCGCCCCCGTCGAGTGTTCATCTATCCTGCATGCACAATAGGCAGCTGTGCACCCTGACACATGCCCACTGGGCGGTGTTTCACATGCTTGGCTTTGCCGCGCGCGTGAGGCGGCCTGGAGCTCAGCATGGCGACGGCTGTAGAGCGCCGTGGTCTTCGCCAGAGCGAACCCGGGTCGGTGCGCTGGCTCCAGGGCCGCATGGCGCAATGACACTGCCGGCGAGCGCTCCGGGGCGTAGGACGCTGAAACGCGAGGCGATCTGCCGGAGATCGTCGTCGATTGTATTCTGCTACACCACGCCGCGGAGGTGCCTGCGCACGCTCCTCGCCCCTGGTGAACACACTGGGACCTGAATCGTATGGACCGGACGAATGGTCAGCTTCGAGCCGCTGGTATATATATCTGGCCAGCTACGCGATGCGTTGGCTCACCCGTCTTCCCTGCTCGTACCGGATCACAGCCTCGCTCGCCCCTTCCTCCGCCCGCACACGTCTCTCCCCGCCAACTGCCCACGCTCTTTACAACGTCCTGCTCTCCTGCTCTTGTGTATCCGCAACCGGCCGCCCCC
>CAUG01000181.1:0-14613 GCA_000442785.1 Papiliotrema flavescens NRRL Y-50378
GCGGTGAGCGCTTTGTGGCCAACCAATTTTTGAGCAAAATTGGGGTAGGTAGGTAGGGCAGAGTTACGACTCTGACAATGGCTTGATGTTCGATTCGAAGATAACAAATACAGACTGCGGAACCAGAGCACTCCAAGCTGGACACCGAGAGCAATGTGGGCCTCCGCCGCCACATATAATCAGAGATCTGGTCACTTTCAGAGAAGTACAAGTCTCAGTCACTATTGTAGCCTTGCGGAAAGTTGTGCCGTATGAGTGCGGTGAAGTAGAGAAATGACGTCTATGAGTTGAGAGCGAGATATGATTATTGGGCTGGAATGAGGCATAGATCTACGTAAATCATACGTACTGCACGTACCTACACCAGGGCTCACCAAACCTTGGACTCACCAGACCAGACACTGGCGGTTTGGTCGTACGGACTCTTTGGCCTTGTGTGACTTTACCTGAGTGTCGGGCTCCGCAATCTAGGTGAAGGCTTCAGGGATCAGGCCGTGACACAGAACCGGGTATACTCGACCAATGGGGAAACGTACGCGCATGACACAGGCGTCTGGGTTTCCATGTATTCTTGAGATGGGCAACGGC
The DNA here is from genome assembly GCA_000442785.1 of Papiliotrema flavescens NRRL Y-50378. Lineage (NCBI taxonomy): Eukaryota > Fungi > Basidiomycota > Tremellomycetes > Tremellales > Rhynchogastremaceae > Papiliotrema > Papiliotrema flavescens. The sequence goes on from CAUG01000181.1 coordinate 589, forward strand.
AAAGATTGGCAGGAGCCGGACATCCGCGCAGAGACGCGAGACTCAAGGATAGTTGTTCGCAAGATAGGTGCGTATATTGTACTTTCGCCGGCATGTGGCACCTGGCGTTGTGTTTGCCCTTATCGGCGGAGATGTCTCCAACTTCCCCGCTTAGCCGGATATCTTTAGCGCCATTCGTGAGCGATAGAAAGAAGGGTGCAAGCACTCTAGCCTACCTTTCATGTCTTGGATGAATGGCTGATCATGACGCGTGCGTAAACCTTTCTCATCAAAGCCCCGTGCCTTCCCTTCACAGTCGTGCGAGATCGAACCATGTCACCTGCACATATAAGCTGACGACCCTAGACGTCCGATGAATCACCGCTGATCAGGCCTTGCTCCCCACAGCCGGAAGCTGTCTTGATCGCATCGACGATGAGCACCAACGACCCTCCGGATGGAACGAGCGTCGAAACACGGACAGTTCGCTGGTTTACATACTTTTTCGACCCAGGGGTATGGAAGTGGATCCGGTACCGCAGTGATCCTGGAAACCTGTGGACTAAGTGCGATCAATGCAGGTGGAAAGAGGACGACGGGGAATCATCCTCTTGCGAACCCGCCCAGGGCATGGACGCGCTGGAGATACAGAGTGCAGGGGCCTGTAGGCAGTGCTGGACGGACGGCAAGCAGGAAGAATGCGTTTGGTCGTCGCCACCGTCGAAGGGGGGACGGCCGAAGGGATCCAAGGACGGATATCCGAGGTCCAGGATGAAAAAATCAACGAGCGGGAAGAGAGAGAGGAGGAAATCGTCGCGCACTTCTGCCGCTGTCGGTGGATCGGCAAGGTAAGGTTTGACGAGAATTCGTTTGGTCCAATCACTGCAGACGTTTCACCGACCGCCACATGATGAGGTCAGTCCCGTACTCTGTGGGACAACGACACCCAGGATTGGCAAGTTCGAAACATCAATTAGGTCAGTTTGAGGACGTATGCAGTGAAAGATCCTCCACCCTGTCGTCACCCATGATTCGGGCTGCCGGGCATCTCGGGCACTCCGGCCGAGGCGATAGTCACTCATCACCGTCTTCTGCTTCGATGTTGGCTGACATTGTACTCTCAGCATATCATGCCATCTGATGGACCTGTGGAACAGTGTAGCGGCGTAGCTTAGATAAACCTTACTCGCTGCCTCATAAGATTCATAGACCACGGGATCTCACGCCCAACTCCGCATGTCCGCAAAACCGACACATGCCGTTCGAGGTGTGTACTCCGCGTCTCACTGTCGCTCAAGGAGGGGTGATCCAGGACTACATCAACAGTGAAGTAGCTCGAAGCACGCTTTCTCGGGACGACAGTTGCACGAGCTCGCCCAGATCAAAGCCGGACAGCGGCTCGACGAGAAATAGGGAAGCGATTCATAGCTCGATAAAAGAAGCGGATTGTTGTCAAGCCCGCAGCAGTCAAGAGACTGCTCGAACCAACGAAGATACCCGGTATCGAGCTGATTTTAAGCCAGAAATGTCCGAGGCGTGCAATTGCGTAGGGGCCTCCCGGCACCGGCTGCCAAAGCTTATCTCGTCGCTTGGCCCCCATCCTGCCGCTTTCATCCAAGACTTGGCCAGTGTCACGGCCCCGGTCGACAGCCTGTTCCACGGTCGGCTCCGATATTGCTTCGCTCTCCTCCTTTGTGTCCTGCTCATTCAGGACTCGGACGAAGACTTGTCGGCCGCGAGTCGTCCATTCGTGAGCTTTGTTTCTAATCGATCGCCGTCCGAGAGCGTCCTCTCGCACTCCTCCGTCGTTCAAGCCATCACCGGCCTGGAAGACACGACCGAGACGACTCCGACGAAAGACGGCGAGGCGACAGTCGGCGCCAACGTGAGAATGGCGACCGAATCGAGACCCGCCAGCGGCCCCGTCCACCGTGATGCTAACGGGGATGATGCGGCAGACGCGGCAGGGAACCTCGAGGACGCAGTCGAGGACGGAGTCGAGGAGGTTGTCGAGGCGGCGGTCATTGATGACGGGAGCGCGTCATCCAACGCCGAGTCGGAAGCAGAATCCGACTCTTCCGAAGCCAGCTCAACGAAGTGGCGCCACCGCAAGGCCGCTGCGGGTCCAGCATCGTCAAAGCAGACGTTGACATCACGCCAATACACCTCTTGTCTGCCCGCGGCGATCGACCTCCTCCGCGGAATCCCACTTCTCGACAACCTATACACCTCGAGCAGCCACACGCCCACCTCTTTCGGCGTGCACTTCGACCTGTCACAGCCAATTCGGGTCACGCTGCACGACTGTGTCCAGCGGTTCGACCAACTCGACGGGCAGGACCGGGTGCGACCGCTGACCTATGTCACATGCAAGTATCACGTCTCCTGCGGCGCGTGCCTGACCCGCACGGAGCTGCTACCCACCTCTGTGACGCATCTCGAGGCAAAGGGCCAGATGCAGGATGCTCTCGCGATGCTCGGCGAGGACAGCTGGGCCGAGTTGGTCGCGCACAAAGACGCCCATTTCTTCGACTGCACCATGCACGACTGCGGCGGTCAGCGCACCTCGACGTTTTGCGCTCCGCTCGACACGCCGGCGTACCTGATCGTCGTCCAGGTTCAGCTTGTCATGAACGCACCCAAGATGGTCCATCTTGGCTCTGCCGTGTACGAGACCGCCCGGACGCTCCAGCACCTGCAGTCGGCTTGGCGAGTGGTCTATGGGCCGGCGGTGAACAAGGTCGCGGCGACGCTCTACCGCAAGAGCGCTCGTATCGCGCACTTTGCTCAAGCTCCCGTCGGCGCGTTTGCCCCGTTCGCGCCGCCAACACGCCGTGCCGACCAGCCGAGGGTCAAGCCCCGCGCCAAGGATAGCACCCGCTTCGATGTCAAGACCGGCAGCCAGCAAACGGTCAGGCGTTTCGCTGAGTAGTCGGACGAGTCGGATGATGATGGGGAGTTTTGAGGCCGTTTTCTTGGCTGATTGCAGAGCCAGAAACCCCAAGTCAAGCCGTTCACCCGGCAAAAGTTTCATCTACCGCGTCTCCAACATCATCTCGTCCTACATCCCCACCCTCCATATCCCAGCCGACGCGGGCTTCCGGCCGAGCCGTCCCCCCTCAAGACCAGCTTACGGCCTGGATCGATGCCGAACGTAGCAAGCTCGAATCTGCGCTCGGCACGGCGCTCGCTGGCGAGCTTGCCAAGATCCGAGCCTACCGCGAGCTCTTCCCCCTCGCCGAAGGCAGCCTCCGCATCGAGGCAGAGTGGCCCGTGTTCATCGCGGCCAACACGTCGCTCATGGACGTCACCGCAAAGAGCCGAGCCCGATGCCGGGCGTTGTCCACGATAGGCTACTACGAAGCCTATCCAGTGCTCAAGTCGGACGAATTGTCGGCGGCGGTCATGGCGTACCTCTAACAGTCCGCCGATCCGTACTCTGCGACTCTCCGTCCTCGAGCTCTCGATCGTCCGCGGGAGCCCACGCTGTGCCTGGACACCAAACAGGGCGAGCTTCAGGACGTGGGTATCGCCGGTGAGGTCACTTTTAACGCGCTCATGGTGTGCGTCAACCTCGTCGCCAGTCCGTCGACCACCACGGCGTGCCGTATCGCGCGACATCCTCTGGTCGATTGCCCGGAGAGAACTCGCTCGACACCAACATGTCCAATCCCAAATCGGTCCAGCGATGGGCAGATGCTTGCGCGAGTTTGATCTGCGCGTTCCGCTGCACGGCTTATTCCACAAGCCCGGCCATTTGTTGCAGGGGTGGCATGTGAGCAGCCGTGAGGAGTTGAGTTTTGGAGACGCGCCTCACCGAGTAGACGGTGAGGGTGGTTGGCCGGCGGAAGGCGACCTGGGTGCTCGCGGCGGAGGCGGCGAGAAGGATTTGGGCCGCCGAGAGCCGGCGAGGAGGACCAGAGGCAGGGGGTCGCACCCGACGCCCCGGCGTGAGTGAACTGCACACGCCCAATGCTGGACCCCCGCCATGCAGAGCTTTCACGCCGCGCTGCGATGCCCTCTGGGCTGTATTAACGCCACAAGCGAGCTGTCCGCCGCAGCTCTCAACCCGACATCGCGCAAGTGATCTCCCCGCCGCGGTCCGCGCCGATAATTCGGTCTCCGACGTCGGCGTGAGCAAGGCGGGTCAAAACGCGAGGCACCAGCCTAACTTCGGTGATAGCTCTATGCCGGTGGGCAGTACTCGACGGCGAAGGCCAATTCCACGCGGTTAGGCGCGTAATGATGACAGGAACCCAAGTTCCGGGGGCCACCGTGCACGGGACGAGGTGGCGCAAGGTCCGATCGCCCTGCCTCACGCTAGGCTGCCTGCAGACTCCTAATGACACCCCGTCAAGGCGCTATACACAGTCATCGATCCATCCAAGAGGTATCAAGCAAAGAGTCGGCCAGTAAAGCGGCCACCTGCTCCGCCGCAGCTGCGGCCGCAGGCGAGCACTCTGATCCCTGGCGCAACATGTCGTCTCTGAGCGTGAGCAGCATGTTGAGGCCACGGTGCGCCTCGTTCCATGTCACGGCTGAGCCGTCAGCGCGACGAATGTCAAAGCATGGCATGTCTCACCGAGCTTGGCCATAAGCCCGATGCAAGCCTCGGCCTTGGCATACAGCTGGAGATCTGGATGCCCGTATGTGGCCGACATGGATGCCCGCATGATGAACACCGTGGCCGAGGCGAAGACGGGGAATACTACAGTATCAGCCGTCTCGCCCGTGCGCTGTACTCACTAAGCGACATTGGCCCCCGTTGTATGCCGTGAACCTGTTCATACAATTGCGACAGTCTAAGCGACTCCGACGCCGCGTGATCGCACCGTGCCGCAAAGTTGCCCCCAGCAAGCGGCCCGCTGGATTGCAGATAGAACGGCCGAAAGAGAAACACACACGCGGTGTGATAGAACAACTTGAGCAAGATGATATGGGGCAAGGGCGCGTCGTCCGGGGATGGCAGAGGGCATGTCGTGTACCAGTCTTCCAGGCGAGTCACGAGCTCAGGGAAGGCGCGAGAGGGAGTCTGCGAATCTGACGACCTCGACGACCTGCGCGTTAGCCACCTCAGGGCCGTACCTCACCCACATCTCAGCCAAGATCGCCTTGATAATCCTGCACAGCTTTGCCTGCCAGAACAGAGTTGTGCTGACCCTGCTAGGCAGACCAGCGCCGGGGTAGGCGTTGCGACCGCCTTCGGGGACGCTCGAGATCCCCTCGGGTGGGAGCCAGGGCTTTGCATCCGCGTCAGTATCGATGTTCGGGTACGGCACCTCGGTCGCGTCCGGGAAAAGTGGCTGCCGACCGCAAGCTATCGCTCGGAGTGTGTCCTGTATCCACGTGACCCAATAGTTGCGCAGTCTAAGGTCTCGATCGACATATGTGAGTAGGCCTTTGCCAACCTGGTCCAAGCACTGGCGTCAATGCCTGCCCGCGCCAAAGCCATACGCACGTCTCGCTGGAGGCCGAGCTAGAATCTCAGCACACATCGATAGACCACGAACTCACAGAGAAGACCGCCGCGTATGCTAATCCAAACTGGATGTACCCGGCGTTCAGATGCTCCGAATAGGTCAAGCGCATGCTGTGGCACCTGGTGTCGGCGCAAGGTCGGTGGCCCGCGCCGCACTCACGATGACAACACGACGAACCCGCTCAACGTCGCCAAGGTCGGTTGGTCCCCCTCGACCGACACATACTGATTCACGTGATTCCAGAACGCCTTGTCCAGCTTCTCCATCACATCCGGCCACCTCTCCTTCAACATGTAAGTGCCGGTAAAGTACATCGCGTTATGCAGCACCGCCGAGTAATGCGCCGTCATATAACCCGCCTCTTTGCTCCCGACGTCCGGCATCGCCGCCATGTCCTGTAAGAAACGCCCATAGTCGATCAAGGAGCACCAAGGCGAGTAGTACGACACGAAGGTCTGTATTGCCAAGTCATGCTGCTTCTTGTCAATGCCGATGGGTGCGAGAAAACGGGACCAACATGGGCCAGCTGGTGTCGGTAACGCCGGCGGGGACAAGACGGTGTTGACGCTGGGAGCACTGTAAGCAGCGAAGGGGAACGAGGGTGAGATCTGCAGGTCGAAGCCGGTAGTGGGCGAGACTGACGCCATCGGCGCCGCAGCCTGTCCGAGTATGCTGTCTGTCTGAGGCGACGATGCGGGCGGCGGCGAAGGCGTTGAGACGGTGACGACTGACCCGCCGATCTTGCTTTCCAGCGCTTCTATACGCGCTCGCAGGAGGACGATCTCGCGCGCGTTCCTGCTAATCAGCACTTCTTCGCCGAACCAGCAATCGTGCTCACTTCCGCCCATCTTCTCCAAGATACACACATCTCTCCCCCTTTCTCTTGCACAATCCGCACTCCGGCTCTTGACCATCACACCGCTTCTTCCTGTGCTATCAGTTGAACACTCCATAGGCCAGACACATTAGCCAACCTCTTTCTGCACGTGTCACATGCTCTTGACACATTCACACTCTGCTTCGGCATGGCCAAGTAATGTTGGACTTGGACGATAGGCTGCAGTATACATGACAGACACACGCTTATCAGCGTATCTACTCGCAGGAACATTGGAGGAACCGGCTTCATCCGTGATCCGACTATCGGCCCAACACTTCCGACGCTCCGGGCCGTCATACTTATTCGAGTCACCCGCTTTGTCGTCCAGACGGCTTGCTACTTCGCGCTTGCACGCTTCGTCCCGCGACTGAGCACCAGAACGGACACACCTCGGCTTGACCGTCTGGGGGCGGGCACTCCGCCCAATTGAGGAATGCAATGGCGAACGAAGGGAAAGGACACAGGCAAAGCCACTGAGCCGGCGTCACGGGTGGCGGCGGTAGACTGGGCCAGTCGTTTGTGCGCTTGGATAAACCTGCATCTATGCGACCATCCCTGAGGAAACCCTCTTCCGCCGCTATATTACGAACGCACAATAAAACGTCGCCAAGAGCAAATCCACACCCCGCTAAGGGTGATACTTGAACCTGGGGTTCTCAAAGTCCGTGGCGTCCTGCCAGTCGGCGAGCCCGTCGTCCTCATGCGCCCCGTGCGGGTCCATTTGCGCCAGCTCCCTCTCTTTCCTCTTCGTGATCCTCTTCAGGTGGAAGTAATACAGCACAATCGCAAACAGCGATACGCAGTATCCCACCAGCATCGCAACGATCCCGCCTGCATACCTAGGAGCCTGACGAGCCAAGAACGTCTGCGGCCCGATGATGTTGCCGATCAGATAGCCAAAGTAGGTGATGCCGTATGTGACCGTCTTTTTGGTATTACCGCCAGTGTTGGCGACCATCTGGGTCTGCATCAAGACATACGGCGCCCAGTAGCCCCACGTGATGTACAGGCCGATCATCGATCCGGCGAGGTTGGAGCGGGGAAGTGTAACGAGCATGATCGTGCCGATAAGGGGAAGGCCCGCGGCGAAAAAGGCGACGACGGTTCGGTTTCCGAGCTTGAAGGCGATGTACGAGAAGATGATAGACAGGATCCACGCAAATATACCAGTAGGCATTTGTACCAGCATCGTCTGCACGTGTCAACCAAGATCCGTCACCACCAGACGTACCTCTCGGACGCTAAAGCCGAACCCCTTAACGACGAGCGAGCCAAAAGTCGACAGTCCGCCGTTCGAAATACTGACCCCAATGAAAGCAAAGAAGATTAACCAGGTCTTGATGTCTAGCAGCGCCTCCCTGGCCTGGTACGCTTTAAACGTCTTGTTTGAGATTCCCGTTCGGTTGGCCCGCAGACGCATGGTGGCGATGCATCGTTGTCGAGGCGTAAGCCACCAGGCCGTCATCGGCGCGTTCGGCAGGAGCACCAGCATGGTGACACCCAGGAGGAAAGTGACAGCCCCGACGATAATGAAGAGAGCTCTCCATTGCTGTATCACGTCGTGGTTGATGAATGAACACCCATCTGCGCATGAGCATACGAGCGATACGATGCCGCTCACAAGAGATCAAGCCGTTGAACAGGGTCGAGGCGACATTGTAAATGACAGCCACTCGGACCGTCTGCTCGGGACGGGTCCACCATTGGGAGATGATGATCGAGAATCCGGGAAAGGTGAGCGATTCGAAGAAGCCGAGCAAGAAGCGGCAGATGGCCAAACCGGCAAAATTTTGGATACTTGCCGAGGCCATCGACAGGATGCCCCAGACGACCACGTTACAGGCGACAACTTTTCCCGTTTGGAAACGCTGCATCAGCTAGCAAGTCAGCTCTTGTAACAACACGGTGACGCACGAATAGCGCTGGGAAAACGGAGATGAGCTGCCCGAAGAAGATCAATGACGACGCCCCTGACAGTCAGTCCATGCTTGAAGCAGCAAGGCGCCGTGCTCACAGGAGAACTGTTGTCCGACGAGATGGAGGTCGGTCCGAATGCTCAGCACACCAGCCGTGCCGAGAGCGACCTTGTCGACGGCACCGAAGCTGATCGTCAGCTCTCTTCCCGTGCGTGGTCGTCGACTTGCGTGAGGGAAAACGCCAAGAGCGGCATCACGATCATGTCGGCCTTTCGCCGGACTTTTGCCTCCTCCTCGGGCGTGTATGGCGACACGAGCCATTCACCATCAGGCAGCAAGGCCTGTTCGGCCAAAAACTTTCCAGCGGCATCGAGACTGACATCCTCCTCGATCTGCTGGATGTTGGCGACGTTGATCTCGGTGAAGTTCTTCTCGTCCCCGCTACGGGCAAGCGCCTCGGCGTCTGATGTACGCGACATCGGTGTACGGTCTGTAGTGCTGATATATGGGGGCGCGGCGAGTGGACCAAACGAAACTCCAAGCGGCTTGTGCTTGCTGGAAGCGGCGTGGGCCTGGACTATATACCCCTCGCAAGTCGAACGTTATCTCTGATCATCACTCGGCACTATCATGCCCAGCTATCGGGCCGTGAAGTGCTGCCAGGGGCTATAGCGGATGGTTCGGTCGTAGCCGTATCTGGGTCTCATCCGATATCAGGGTCACCCGAAATGGGTCTCGTGGAAGTACACTTCCGCCTACGCCTGCGGTGGCGGTCGCAAATGCATTTCCGACAGCGCTGATTGATGCCGCGCATACACCGCCAGCGTGACTCGACGCAGCCGAGGGACTGACGGCCGAGGCGCCGCTGGACACTCGCGACTAGGTACGTCCGAGTTGACAGTCGTCTGACCCCCAGTCCGCAGTCACAAAGTCATGCGCCAACGAACACGCATGTGGGGGAGCGACAGAAGCCGTTCCTCCTTCCCGACCGACCCACCTCGCACCGTCCCCGCCGCCTGAAATGTGCCCGATCGGTGGCACCGTCGAGCGGTAGCGTAACGTGCATCGCGGCTACATGCGTGCGTGTAGCTGAGCCCAGTGCCAGCCACATATCACACAAATGCAGTCCCGCAATCGTGCAGAGCAGAGCACCGCGGCGACCCAGACCATGCCCAGAGCCAGTCCATGCATGTGTACAACTACTCGACGTGACAAGCTCGTATGCTGTGCTTCGCGAGTGCCCTTCAACGGCGCGGCGATCCGGACCTTGGCCTCTACCCATGCATCACTGCACAGCCTCACGACCCGTCCTTACAACCACCACCAGCACTTCAGGCGTAGAGGTTCTTCTTCTCGCCGAGCATCTTCGGCGGTTCATAAATGTCTCGGCGTTGCGCCTGCCGCATCAGTACACCGCCGGGGAAGGGCTTAACCAAGAAACTCACCGTCAAGGTCGGGACACCATTCCTCACGCTGGCCAGCTTGAGGGGATCAAAGTGAGAGTACACGATGCACTCCGTCTGATCCTCCGGCGTTTCGGTCGAAATGATCTTTCCCTCTGGATCGCAGACGAGCGAATGCCCATACGCCACATACTGCAAATCAGCCACGCGTCGGCCCTCTGCTGCCCGATCACTCACCTCCTCTCCCGGCAGCTGAGCGGGCGAGCACATCCCCACGTAGATCTGATGGTCGATTGCTCTTCCTCTCTGCAACACCTCCCAAGCCTTCGGCCCGGTCGTAGTGTTGAACGCAGCAGGGAGCAAGTACGCGCAAATCTCGGGGTGTTGCTGCTGCAGCGCGTGAATGAGGAATGGGAAGCGGATGTCAAAGCAGATCGCCAGAGCAATAGTCCCGAACGCTGACACGTTAACATAGTCTGCCCGCGGTGAGCTGGACCTACGAAACTTGACCACGGCAGTCTTGGAGCCAGGCCCAATCACCTCCGACTCGGTAAAGACGATGCCGCCAGGGATGTTCACATCGTACAGGTGGAGTTTCCGGAACTTTGTGATGAGCCTCCCCTGCGGATCCCAAACCGTCAGCGTGTTGTAGACACGGTTACCGTCCACCGGGTCTCGTTCCGGCATCGATCCGCCGATGATGTATCGGCCAGTCTCGATCGCTGCTGCCGACAGCATCTGAGGTGTCAGCCATGTCCGGTGCACGGGTCAGGCAACGCAGGACTCACTTGCAAAGTGTCCGACTCCTTGGGCAGCTCAGATTGAGCGACCGGGGAGCCAGCGTTGACGTCCGGTATGAGTTCTGAGAAGGCTTTGTGGGCATGGTTCGCAATAGGGCCGTTGAAGTATTCCTGCGACTCAGCTATGCCCACCAGGACGGCTCTCGCAGCGATGGGACTCACCGGCAGCATGAGCAGCTCAGGCTGCTCGTAGTCACCTTCTCCCGTCGCCGCCTTCAGCAGCATCTCCCGCGCATGTTGCAGCGTTGCACTCTTGTCATCGCCGCTCGGATGCAGCTGGATCATGGCCAGCTTGAAGCTTCGGAAGCCGGGTACGCCGCCCAGCGGGGTTTGTTCGACGGTCATGGTGGTGTATCGAAATCTACACGTTGCGAGGAAAGGTCGAGCGGCTGTTCGAGTGGGTGTCTTCGTTAAACCGAGGAGTCGGAGCAGAGCCATCAAATGGCTATACTCTTATATCGCTATCGTGAACATTGGTCACCCACCGGAGGGGGTAGCGTGAGATGATGCACAGAACCGACCACCCGGGCGGAGATAGCCGATACGATGGGACCCGAAGAATCCGGATAACCCTGTCCCTGCCTGATCCTGACGGCGGAACTGCAACACCGTGTCGGAAGAGCATCTCCGATGTGTACACCTCGCCTTCGTCGACTATCATTGTGCTGGCGGCAGCCTTTTCCGCTTTGATCCTTCAAACTTGCCTGTCCTGATCCATCAGACCGATCACCATGGCTTCCTTATCTGGGTCCCACGGCCTCGTTCGGGAGAGCTACGGCGAACAGCCACACGAGGTATATAGGGATGCAGTCAAGGCCTAGCCAATCCACCTATACGCAACCATACAGTCGATACAAGCACCTCAAACATGGACTCCGAGTGGCTCGACCCGAAAACCATCACCGAATGGTGGTCCACACCCACCCAGAAAGTCTTCGAACGCCCGTACACCGCCGAGCATGTCGCCTCGTTGCGCGACCCTTTCCCGGAGAACGAAGCCTCCAACGCAATGGCTTTCAAGCTACGGGCTATCCTGGAGAAGCACCGGAAAGCGGGAACGATCAACTTGACGACCAGCCCGCTGGAGATGGGAAGCCAGCAAATGATGGCCGAGGCCGGCATGGAGACGGCGTATGTGTCCGGAGGCATTGCCAGCTTCACCGCTGTGACCGATCCCAGCGCTGATCACGTGAGTCGCCAGAGTCCCCGCGTCTTGCCGTGCTGACCAAAGGCCGACTACACGTACGACACGCTGCCCAAGAAGGTGAGTCGAGACGTGCTCAACACGGCGCAAAAACTGATCAGCCCAGGTGGAGCTGCTTCGACGAGCGCAGTACCTCAACGCCAGGCTCACTCGCGCAAGAGGCGGCGACGGCGAAAAGTGCCTTCTGCCACTAGTCGCCGACGCAGACTCTGGGTTGGTTCTCGTCGTGCATTCTACCCCGTGTGTCGCTCGCTGACGCGCAGCTTCGGCCTGTACACCACCGTGATGAAAGTCGTCAAACTCATGGTCCAATCCGGCGCCGCGGGGTTCCACATCGACGATCTCTGCCCCGGATCGAAGCGGTTCGACGCAAAGGATGGCGAGTCGTGGGTCATCGTGCCCACGAACGAGCTGCTCAAGCGCTTGACCGCTGCTCGACTCCAGCTCGACATGATGCAGTGAGTGCAGCCTGGCACTGCCCCGCCTCGAGCGATTCTGCTCACAAACCAGGTCCGAGGCGGTGGTGTACTACCGGGCGGACCCGCACAACGCCAACCGCATCACATCAGCCGTCGACTACCGGGACCGACCGTTCATCCTCGGCGCCACCGTCGAGCTGCCCCGCGAGTACGCCGCCTTGTCCGACTCGTCCACCCGGAAGCAGTGGAAATCGGATGCCAAGTTCATGACCATCGACGAGGCGTTCAAGGCTGCCTTCCCGGGCTCCTACGACACCTTCACCCAGCAATCGAAAGGCCTCAATGTCTCGGAAGCGCTTCGGGTCGCGCACAAGCTCGAGCCCGAGTTCTACTTCTCCGCCGACGCCGCTAGAAATGTCGCCGGCTACTACCTCTTCCGGGGCTGCGTCGAAGCGTCCATCGCTCGATCAGCCCTCGCGGGCAAGCTCGTCGATGTCCTTTGGCCAAACGCGGGCTCATACGACATCGACGTCATGGAGCGGTATGCCAAGGGAGTGCGGGCTATCTATCCCGACAAGTGGCTAGGATACAATGTCACTGGAGAGTTTCCCGCCGACGGTGAGTGTCCTCGTTCTATCATGTGGTCAATGCTGACTCGATTAGGATCCCGCGACGAAGAGGTCAAAGATCTGAACGACCGGCTGGCCAAGAACGGCTATTGTTGGCAGTTCATGCCGCTCGCCATGTTCACCGCGACAGCCGTCAAGGCGAAAGAGACCGCCAAGGGGATGATGAACGGCGGGACGTACTACTACCTCACCCATGTCTCCCGGCCAGCATACGAAGAGGGCGGCGACGACTCGGTGGAGTGGTGGTACAAGAAACCGGCGATCATCACGGACAAGACGTGCGATGTGATTGGGGACTGCATGTAGTGCGTGCGAGAAGATGCATTTACGGCTCTGGCAAAGATCAGGCAACGGTCGCTTGTGCCGATCGGGGGAACGGAAGACATCGTTCACAAGCTGTATCACGGTCGATCTTACCGACTGCATGAACAAGTGCGGCAAAGCCTCGGCTGCGACTGCGGGATGATCGGACGTGGCGGGCTCGACGTCCGCACGACACTCGGGAGCGAGTAAATCTCCTTTGAGTGTCCTCTTGAATCAGCCGGCCCCAGGTGCGGCACTCCTTGCATGCGCAAGCCGAATAGCCGCTTATCAGGAAGTTGCTCAGAATCCACTACAGCCGCGGACCGGCGTACGCGCCGAACGAAGTGTCCAGTCACTGAGCTTCTCGCTGCTGGGGCCTTGTGCCCCTCGATACGTCATAAACGACAGCAAAGAGAGCCACGAGAGGAAGGCGTCTGAAATGCTCGACGGATGTAGCCCATGTGGCCATGTGCACTTTCAGGTGACCCTCTCGGTCCACCTTCTGGCCCGATGATCACGGCATTGAAGCAAGAGGAGCACATCCTCCATGGTTCCGCTCCATGACACTCCGAGCATCGCGAGACGCTCCAGCACTTGGCGGCTCGGAAAGGGCATAAGCGAGGATATGAATGCATTGAGCGTGCCCTATGTAGACCCCCAACGCCCCTGTCTGCCCTTCACACACTAGCTCTCTGCCCCATATTTGCCGTGCACCATGTCCATACCTAGCCACGCCGTCGATTCATCGTCGCCGCCGGAGAGCTTTTTTCCAATCGATGAAGAAACCAACAAGCGGTACCATCCTGCTTCCAATCCCAACAACCTGCGGATGGGATGCGAGTACTGCTACAAGACCAAAGTCAGTAGATACTGCGACCGCCATGTCCTCGGACGAGACCTCACGACCGGTAAGATCATCTACGACGTTACGTGTGGTACCTGCTTTCATGCAAAGCAGGTGTGCTATTACAAGCAGAAGGGCCGTCCGGGCCGGCCCCGGACCCGGGTCGCG
>CAUG01000182.1:0-13123 GCA_000442785.1 Papiliotrema flavescens NRRL Y-50378
GGTCGCCCTGCTCTTCTTTTTGGGCGACCGCGGCGCCCGACGATTACCAACCCTTGCCACATTGTCCGCATTCGAGGCATTGGCCACCGAAACGGTTCTGGTAGCGCGAGGTGTATCGTCATCGGTCGAGTCGCACAGGTCGATGACTTCCGGGCGCGGAGGGGTCCTCGATGGCATCCGACTTCCTGTCTTGGACCCCGCTCGCAAGTGGCGCGGCGATGTCCTCCGCGCTGACGTCGCTGTGACCGATCGGGTCTGACGGCGAGCGGGTGTGGTCCCCGGGACATCGGCTGATGCCTGCGCCGAGGAGGATGCGATGCTCGACAGAGACGATGCCGGGTGTATCCGTTTTGGCTTTGTGGCGTTCCCGCTCAGCTGAGGATTCTCAATGATCTCTATGTCCGAGTCGGTGTCAGCGTCGACTGACGAAGCCATTTCCGGCGGTGGCGACGTCAAAGGCGTTGACGCAGTCGATAAAGCTGATGTCGATGCCTTTCGGGTGTCCCGAGCAGGGTCTTGCGACATCGATCCACTCGCCATCGAGAAGAAGCTTTTGAAGGCCACAGCTTCCGGTGCGTCCGCATTCGCCATTGACTTGGCCTTTTGGACCGGGACGACCTTGGCCCGCGGGACTTTGGCCGCCTTGGCGTTCTTTGCAGCTTCCTTCCGCCTCAGACTCTCCTCGTACGCGTCGACCACCTCCGGCCAGGTTTGCCTGATCAAGTAATCGGGCAACCAAACTCGCTGCTCGTCTTTGAACGCTGCCTGGGCGTGGGTGCTGTCGACGTCGCGGTCGACCAGTCCCAGCTCGCGGCGCATCTCGGCATCGAGGTCTTTCGGGTCAACGCGTGTCCCAGCCATTGCGACCCGGACGCGACTACTGAAAGCAGCGTGCTCGTATGAGAGCCGGAGTTCCGTCTCTCCTGGATCGGTCGGGCTTTCTCGCGTGGATTGAACCTGGAAAGGCTGTCGCCGGGGAGCGGAAGCGGTCTGACTGATTTGCGTGGTCTTCGTCGTCCCTTGCGATGAGGGCTTGACTACCTGGAAGAACGCTTTGACGCCTGCAGACGATTGCGACGAAGTGGGAAGCGGAGGGGACGAGTGTGACTGCGGCGAGTATCGGATCGAGGTGGGGGCAGCAGTCGACATGCGTCTGGCCGTGCTGATGATCTCCGCGCAATAAACGCCCAAGCTCTCACTGGCGAACCGCCTCGCAACGATGTCTTTCGTGCCCCACTCGAAGAACTTCTCACACGCCCGTGCCATCCCCTCCAAGTCGCCCCGTCCCTCATTCCTAGCTTTGCCACGACGGATGGAGCGTTCGCCTAGCCCGAATCCCGGCCATTCTGCGACGCCCTTGCTCGCCGACGTGGATGGCCGCAAGTACGCGTCAAGCGCCACAGTCGGGAAGAGAGCGGCCGGCTCAACAGTTCCAAGCTTCGACGCGCGATCGGTGTATTTTTTCCCCACGTGGCCGGTCGCGTTCGTTTGCAGCTCTTCGATGATCTTCCCGTGGGTGATGCTCAATTCGGTGTCGAAAGCCTCGGGGTCGGTCAAATACAGCTTGAGGATATCGGCCATGCCAGCGTGAGCCAAGCCGTGGGCAATGACCGGTCCTGAGATCAGAAATCCCCTCGCACATCAGGCACAGGCGACGCACCAAAGTGGTTCAAACCCTCGGGGACGTAATCTCCGCCCGCCAGTAGCGCGATGAAGACCATTGCAAGTCTGCACTCGTCCTCGGTAGTCAAGGCCGTGCCCTCCTTGGACTTCATCGACTCGGTGATGGCCTCGGAGCGATAGACGTCATATCCGCCCTTGTCCGTCGCGCTCTTGTTGTTGCCCGTGAGAGCGGCCGAATTGCTGCAGTCAGCACTGCTCATCTCGCACTAGGAATCCCTGCCTCTGTCCGCTCGCTGTGCAGATGGGGCCACTCACTTCCTGATCAAACAAGTCGCGCCGAACAAAAGCGCATCAACATCATCACTCAACACCGCGTCGATCCTCCCCTGACGGTTCATCATAGCCAACTCCGCCTCTGCCTCCCCGGGCGCCTATCATCAGTCCGGCTCCGCCATTGCCTTCCATCTTCCGTCGCCAACACGTACATTCCACCACTCTAGGCCCAGCTCGTCCAGCAGCGCCTTGAACTCCCGACTGCGCGAGTCGCTCGTGCCAAAACCACCCGCAATTCGCTGATTGCGCTTGAAACCGGGTTTGTCCGGCCCATCGAAGACGAATATCGGCAGGATGGGGTGTTGCAATAATGAGGTGATTTTGTAGAATATGGTCCGCAAGAAGGGGTTCTCCCCATGGATCGGGACCTGGGCGTGGAAGATCCATATTCTGAGGGTCAGCTAGAGAGCAAATAGAGTGTCTGCCGGCAGGACGCACGAGGCGTCTATACCGATCGTGAGGGCCCGCAGAGGCGACGTCTGGAAAGCTTGTCGAGAGAGGGTAGCGAGTGACTGGCGCGCTACAGCCGGGCGCAGTATCTGCCCGTCAGCTCTTATGTCCCATGATATCGAGGGCGCAAGCATGTTCATCGCATCAACACTCACATCCCACAGGCCTGGCACGCCCATTTTGAAGAAAGGATGTTTCGCCGGTTTGGCCAAGAAGCGACAAGTTTAGATCATAAGCATTGGGGCATACAAGACATAAGTGCGCCGCGCTGGACTGAGAACAAGAAGTGTGTGTCGTTATAGGAGATGACCGTTGTCGTTGTCGTTACCGTTGTCGTCACCGTCGTTGTCAAGGTAAAACAGTCGAGCCAAACAATCGGACGGATTATTCGGGTATCGCCGGATCGGCGGTCAAAAGGTGACATCACCTTTTTCTACGCCTACCGCTCGTTGGCGATGAAATGCATAATGGTCGACATGATGATTAGAAGGTACATGTGTCACTACAGGCCATAAACAAACTCGTGCCAATCGTGAATCTCGTAAACATCGTCATGCCGCCTTTGTGGGCGACGCATCACTCATGCTACCATGATCGACTCCCTCCTCGAATGCTCGTGACGTCCGGACTTCTTGAACAAAGACCTTAAGACAGTGATATGTGTCTCACGATGTCGACGCCTGATCCTAAAGGCGAGGTCTCTTGTTCTGGTCGGTCTCCATCACTTCGCCCAATACGGCTCGGTAGCCACCCTTCGTCGGCGATCTGCCGTTAGCTCCTCGTGAGCCGAGACATGCTGTTCGCTCACGTCTGGCCATCCGACGTGACTCGCTTCATGCCCCTAGCGCTCGAGAAGCCGACCGGATTCTCCGTCTGTATATCGTCATGCAGCCCAAGGGCAGCCGCACGTTGAGCAAACTGCGGTGAAGCTCTCGCGGCGACTTGGTCGATGCCGCCGGATGGGATCCTTGGGGAGCCGGCTCGCGGCGGAGCACTCATGTGCGCTAATGCTTGCGCTCGAGCGCTAGCGCCAGTGCTTGCTAGCCGAGCCTGTTCTGAGTGATTTGGCCTGATGGACCTCCCTTGGCTCACTGCTTCGCCATGGCTGAAGCCACCCACTGGTCTGACCGGAGGGCGAGCATCGGGTAGGGTCTGTCCGCTACTCCCAGCTGAGGTATCTCCCTTACCGACGCCCGCATCATGCTCCATCGATGCCTTTTCGGCCGAATCGTTCTCGAGAAGGCCAGCCATAGCTGCTTTGCGGCGGGCAGCGGCGTCCGGGTCGTACTTGCGAGAGGTCTGTGCAGCATTCGTGGATTTAGGTGGATCTGGGCGATGTCTGTGCTGATACGCTGGGGCAGCGGATGCTGCGTCGTGAAGTCCACGTTGAACAGTCGATTGTTCCTTTCTGACCGTTGACATCCTGAATGTCAGACCGTGCGCAGCGGTGCTGAGGTGAGCGCTTACAGGTCCTGATCTGCAGTGATGCCCTCCATGAATGTATCCTCGCCAACCCACTCCGGGTCGAAGTTCTCATCCAACCACATCTCCTCCTCGCCGGCGGGCGCCTCATCAATCGATCTGATTGGGGTTCCCGGTCGATCGTCTCCCGGTTCTATGACCGTTGCCACTTGAGGCGGCGCAACTGGACGCATGGGGCTGGTTGTGTGATGGGGTGGGGCGGGTGCTTTGGACGACCCAGGTGCTCCGGCCGGCAGGAATTCTGGCCTTCGCTCTAGCTCGTTTTGGTTGAATTTGGCCAGATGTAAGAAGAGCAGACGGGCAAGATGAATCACTCACTGGCGGCACCTTGACCTTCACCACCTCTTTCGTGTAGTCCTTGTCGTACAGACAGTTCCCCAATACGTTTCCGAATGTTCGAAGTGCTCGCTTGATCGCATCGGTGACTGCTTCCTTCTTTGCCTGAAGTCAATACAAGCATACAGGACTTCCTCACTTTGTCCAGGCATGCCCCTTTCCCCTTGATGTTGTCGCCTTGGCCAGCGCCAACGTCCTCGTGCCAATTGCCGTCCGCTAGAGTCACACGCACGATTGCGGTCACGCAGCATGACGATCGTCCTTCTTTGTTCGTGTCAATCTATCATGAGCTTGGCTTCCAAAAATCGACTAGATCAGCTCACGAAATCAGTGGTGAGAGACACCACTGAGGATGACCAGCCATTGAAGCCGAAGACCTCGTTCGCTAGGTTGATCACTGTCTTGTCAGCTGGATGCCCCTCGCCCACGTTCACACACCTTTCCACCCTTCTATATAGCTGTCAAGTCAGCGCGGGTACCGTACACGATCGCGTGCGAGCTCACCTGAGCTTGGGACCCCCGCCTGGGCCAGGCCTCTGGGTGACGTACTCCGGACCCAGTTTCTTCGCCAGCCTGACCTGCAACGCCGCTATCCTCTCCTCAGACCACTGCGACAATCTGGATGGTCCACCCAGTGTGCTGTTGGCGCCTACATGAGATGCCCACGACATGTCGCTATTCATGGTTCGATCGCCGAAAGAAGTGGACATGCTAGGGAGGGGTTGCTGGAACGGACGCGTCACGGACGGTGGAGGGATGTATGGCTTCTTTTCGTACTGGTCGACGAGCTGGGCCGAGTATGCCATCTCCTCTGGACGACCGAGAGAGCTTCAACCGGGAAGCAGTGTGTTTGACGGAGAGGAAGCGGGAGGAAGGAGTAGGTGAAGGACAGGTTGGACGCGGATGGCAGTGATTTATTTGTTGTTGAGGGGATGATCGGACGCACCCGGTTGACGTAATTGCTTACGTAATTTGCTTTCCCGCGACGCGTCTCGAGGTGGGATCGTCGACGTGAAATTCAATGAATCAGATGCGAGTGAATACATCTTACATCCTACACATACAGCATCAAGCAAACGCGAAGCTCAGCACGGCCATCGCACTGCCCACAATGGCGACGGAATTACCGGAACCGCCTTCAGAGCCGCTCAGCCGACCCACGACGTCGTATTCGTCCCTTCCAGCTCTATCCAAGCCGTTCCTCATTGACCCGGCTCAACGGTCGTACAAGCATCAGTATGCCAATATCTACTTCGTCCGGCTGGTCGAGCTGCGTAGCATCGTCGAGCAGCATGCGGCGGAGCGCTGGGGGAATGTCAGGGGTATGATGGATCGACTATCGACCTCCCGCCTTAACTGACAGGCAGGTAAACCGCCATTACTCCCTCGGATCCTCAACCTCCAACGATCTCAGCTGTGCTACATCGTCGGCACGGTATACATGGACATGCCACTCAAGCCAAACGTGCTGGAAGATCTCGCACGGGACGTGAGTGGCCATACGTTTGCTCCATTCAGCCGGACCGGGAGCTGATATCAAGCACTGGATCGCCCCACCGGCACCACGTGCAAAGTTCTACTCGGCGCAGGATGCGGTGCATCTCGAGGACGAGAGCGGCCGTGTACGACTGGTTGGCAATGTGATGAAGCGCGAACGAGAAAGAGAGGGCGGTGGAATCGTGACGGGTGAGCTGCACTCAATGTCCATGCTTGACGCGGCTGATCATCCAGGCGTGATCATGGCTGCGCTGGGAATGGAGACGACATCGGGTGATTTCGAAGTAATTGACCTGTGCTTTGCGGGGATGCCAGAGTTGGCCGAGCCGGAGGCCGGCCCGTCGACCGCCAATGGATCTGCGAAGGGCAAGGAGAAAGCTCGTAATGGAGCAGCCGCTGCTCGTGCGTGGCCTGTGGCATACATATTCCAGTCTTCTGACAAGCAGCGGAAGAGAAGACTTGGGTCGCACTTGCTTCTGGCCTATCCGTTGGGTCGCAGGAAGCTCCAGCGGACTTGAAAGTCCAGCTGTTGGTCGAATGGCTCATGGGCGAGAACGGAGGTGTGACCGTGAGTCGAGGAGCCAGGATCGGCCGGGAAGTAAGCTGACAGCCAGGAACAGATTGATGGATCTCGTATAGCCCGGCTCATTCTCGCCGGGAACACGTTGACCACGCCAATACGTGGCGAAGACGACAAGAAGCCGGTTCGTCGTCTTTCACTTCATTGGTGCCAGCTGACGGCAGAAACGCTTCAATGCTAATGCGAAACCGCTCTACTCCTCGCATCCTACCAAAACCCTCTCCACGCTCTTATCGGACCTCTTGTCATCATCGTTACCCATTAACATCCTACCCGGTCCGGGTGATCCTTCAGGAGTCACACTTCCGCAACAACCTCTGCCGAAAGTCATGTTCGGAGGGAAGAAGATGGAAGGCTTGGAGTGTAATACGAATCCCGCCTGGATGGAAGTCGGCGGGCGGACGTGAGTCGCCAGCATCCGAATTTTGAGCATCCAATCTGACTGCAGACTCCTCGGGACGGGCGGACAGACAGTAGACGATATCTACAAGTACCTGCCGAGCGAGACACGGCTAGGCATGGCCAAGCGGACTCTGGAGTGGAGGCATCTGGCGCCAACAGCGCCGGATACACTGTGTGAGTGGGCCACACCTCAATGCAATGCGCGCTGATCAACAGGGATCTACCCCTTCCCTGACGCCGATCCATTTATCATCCAACATCGACCCGACATATACTTCTTGGGGAATCAGCCAGAGTTCGAGACGGCTCTTGTGGGAGGTGAGTTGACAGGATCGCTCGAAGTAGGCGTGGACGACAAAGCTGATGCCCAGACGAGGACGCGCCAACGAGGATTGTTCTGCTGCCGAGCTTTGTCAAGACTGGTCTCATTGCGCTTGTCTGCCTGGAGACTCTCGAGTGTCGAGTTGTTGGGTTCGAGATACCTACCTGGGCGGGCGAGATCAATGGGTCGAATGCGGACGATGAGGATGATGTGGACATGGAGTAATCTGGGCTAATTTCCCCGGCTGTGAACGCTCGGCCATGAAACCACACGACATGTCATACGTTATGCATGATCTTGAAGGAGAAGAACAATAAGTTCGGCTGCCAGCCACTCTTCTTGAATACGAGATGAATGACCGCTCTTAACGCTTCAAACGGCCAGATCCTGCGATAAGACTGGTCGCTGACTCTTCTTCCCTGTTCCCTCGTCGCACGCACTGCGATACCCTTGAACAACCAACGAGCCTGGTAGGCGAGATGCGCAACGCATAAAATCTGTCCTTGTGGCACTCACCAGAGAGCAGCAGTACAAGTGTCACTGCCGCGTCTCTCTGACCAGCCTTAGACGCTGCTCATATCGAGCATAGGTAGCAATTCTTCCAGAACGAGGCGTTTGGGCAATAACGCGTCGAAAAGGAGGCTTCTTGCTCAAAAACGTCCTCTAGTTGTGACTGCCTTTCAGCCCAATACATCCTTTCTTTATACGACACACTTCACCCACGCTCTGTTGATAGGATGACGCGGGGTGGAGAGGCACAATCTGACCTAGCTGTGACTTTGCACCCCACCAGTGCCACTTTGACATCCCTTGTTCGTGCAGTCCCTTAGCCAGCTCGACAGGGGTTTGGCAGTCCTTTAAGTCTACATTTCCCTTCCTTCAGCCTCTCCATAGGTAGTGGGGCGTGAGCAACACAGCCCGTCTTGGCTTAGGCCACTCATTTGCGGTCTGGCCGAATCTCGCGCTCACCTCTTCGCCTTCTAGATATCGTCAACTATGAGTGAGCTCAACTTGATGCCAGACGGCCCGGACGGTCCGCCCGATCTTTCTCGGGTGCCGGACCCGGAACTGCACCAGAGGTCCATCATGGACACGGACGCAGCCCACCACTTTCCCATCCCGTCGGTGGCGATTACTCCTTGCGCTTCCACCGAGCATCAACAGCCCACACAAGTGCCCAAGAGCCTCTCTGACGGCGGCCTGTCTCCTGCTCGATCCATTTCGCCGAGCTTTTTCGCCGGCGCGGTGAGTACGCCGTCATCCCCAAGGGAGGTGTGGTTCCACTTTTTGCCATCATACAAACAAGCGGTCCCTGTCCCTCCGTCAGACGCCGCACGCGGTTTTACTCCAGACTATGCGCTTTCTGGAAGTCCTACACCGGCTACAACTCCGCGCGCCTCTTTCGATCAAGTCGCAGGGCGGGCTACCAACAGGTGGCCCTGGCCAGAGGCGCTCAAAGGGACAAGCGAGGCTCCCATAACAACGGTAGGACCGGAGCCCAAGCCAATCACGGTACGATATCCCGAAGAGTTCCACAAAGCAACTGCAGCATGTAGAGCATTCTGTGACGCTTTGAGGAAGAGCTCAAACCTGGCGGCCGGCTTTCGGGCCATCAATATGCGACTGGGCATCGAGGTGCATCCGAAAAATCGGACCGCAGACGAGCTGACAGCGTATGCCGACAAGGTATATCAGATGTGGCCCGAGACTACGTCCCCAAACCCGCTTGCACAAGACCCCGAGGCACTTCCACCGCCCACGCCAGTCTGTGGCGAGGGGCTGCGCAATGCGATTCAGGCCGACTCGGTATTGCAGACGACATACCTCTTGCAACAGGAACCGATTTGGAACAGTCGACTATGGCCCGACCCCTCCCTCAGCCCCTCCTCGGAATTGAACCAGCGTATCAAAAACGACATGGCTTCATTGTACACGAATAACCCCAAGGACAGGGCTGCGTTGAAGACCCGTCTCTTCTACCGTATCAAATACGCTATGAAGCACGCGGACACGTCCTGTGTTGGGCGCAATCACCTCAAGGAATTGAGTCAGGCTTTCGATTCGGCGCTTCGCGACGTTCCCGGTGCCCGTAGACCGCGGCGAATCATGGTCGAGGATGGCACGGCGCCTCGATCACGGCATGCCGGAGCTCGATCGCGGCGTGCTAGAGCAGAGTCCCACCGAAAATCTAATTCCGCTCGAGCTCATGGGAGTGACGGCAATGAAGACATTCAGGCAGCAGGTTGACAAAGACAGGTGGGTCACCCGTCAGTGAGGTACACATACCGATCAACAGGCTGGATGTACAACTTGAACCTCTGGTGTACGTGCGAAGTGCAGAATCGAGATTCTGAATCCATGGTCAATTGACAGATGAACACGATGAACACTCCGAGAGTGGTCTCATTTTTGGCCGCCCATCCCATCTAGCTTGGAGAGAGCTTTTGTCAGCATACCATATTACATCTGATCCCCGTTTCCAGATTTCAGGTGACTAGTGTGAACGAGCTCCCGAGGCAGGTCTTGACATGTCAAGCCAAGAGGCTTTGGGACACCTGTATCCTCCTTCGCAAGCCCCATGAGCGGACTCTGGTACGAGCTCGCCTTCACGTGTGACGTGACGCTCCACTGGTCCCTCTTGGTCGATTCCATGGCACTCCTTTGACCACTCTCATCCGCTCGACTGAGCCGAGTCGAATGGGGCGCAACTGGCACGAGACGGGCACAGGTACAAGTATACCACACCTACTGTACACGAGATCCTTGCAGTCGTGCAATTCAGACACTTAATCGCTCCCTAGCCTTGTAGATCTATTGAAAGTACGCTGAATGTGCCGCCCGGACGGGGACAGCAGCCAAATGGGAAGTGAAGGCGACCAGGAAGAATGCTTCTATCAGGGGTGGTTTGTTGGCGAACTACTTCCCGACTTTCGACTACCCGAGTCGGCATTCTATCGTCAGGCTCATACACCTTCAGGTCGCTCAGTGGACATTGCCGCCGAAGTCGGGTCTTGTGGCCCATCTTCGGCATGTAGCGCAATGAATCTGGCCTCACCACTACCAACGGGTAGGACCTCGGCAGACTGCGAGGCAAGCCCTTCGGCCCCGTGTAACGAGGTGAACATCGCTGCCGATGCATCAGGAGAAGACTCGCCGTGGGACGAAAGATCCACTAATCCCGGTGCACCGGAAGGCATATCGACCTGCTCAACGGCCATGACGCCGCCGGAACCATCAACGAACGAGTTGTCTCCTCGGAAGGGATTGGCTTTTGCCGAGTTGAGCCCCAGCGCGGTCAACGTGCACCAGCCCGCGACAGACACAAGCGGCGTCGAACCCTCTGGAAGAGGTGACTTCACGGAAAGAGTAGCTTTGATGGGGCGTAGACTTGTCAGACTGATACTGGAGAACCGACGAAGACGACAAGCCACACTCAGCATCATCTCCGAGTCAGCGGTGAGGACAATGCCGACCAAGGATACATTTCAATCAGCAGCGCAATACGCAGAGTTGTTAGTGCAGAACTGGTTTCCAATTGAGGATCACACTGGATATCAAAGCGCCAAAGCTTCATTTAATCCCGACGCCCTCATCAGCTCCATCACCAGTGATCAGGCGGTCGAGTACGATTACATCTTGGCAGCCCGATACCCTGATCTCTTTGATCTTTCCAGAATGCCCTTGGAGAGCTTTGCACGCCCAATCACACAACATATCGAGACCCTGCTGTCGTCCGACAATGGTCTCTTGGATCAGTCCGCGTGCAAAACACTGGCCACATACCTGTTGGTTTTCCGGCGGCAAAACCGCGATGCCATACATCGGGTAGGACATCGCGCCATTGTTGATCTGACGGAAGAGCTGGCACTCTTGCTGGTGTCAAAGTCGAGAGAAAGTCAGCAATGTCGCCAGGGTTGGACACATAGCAAGATGTTCAAGCCACTAGGTGACATTGCGAACCGTTCGACACGCGAAAACGGGGACAGGACCTCGAAGCAACTCTCAGATCAAACCAGCTGAGCTGGGCGCGAGCCGTTTGCTTGTACATCAACAGTTCCAGACTGCCCTCCACATCCCTTTATCTCTCCCTGCACATCACGTCGCTGCGTCTCGCTCGGCATTCTTTAGACTCCAGCAATGCATTGCCTCGCCCGGTCGAGGGCTCCCCTCAATGACACCATAAGCATCCCCTAGCTGGGCGACGGGAGAGATCTTCCTCTGGCTTCTTCAATGACATAAGTTGTGCTATTAGCCGCTCTGGATCATCATTTTCCCAGTGTTACGCCCTCTTCGTCCCGACTTTATGGCGACAGGCATACTCTCTACAATCTGCCCGAAACACCTCCCTGCTGCACATTACTGGTATCCCTTATCCCTTCTCTCAGGGTGGTCTCAGTCGCAGGCCCTCCTTTGCGGCGGAGTTCCACACGTACTGTAGCGCTCTCATGATTCACTGCATACCCACATAACTACGGCTTCGTAAAACGAGTCGTATCCCACTCGAGCGTACTCACGCTGACCTCGGCAGGCTTACACTCTTCAGCAGTCCTGCAAACTGATTATCGGCAGAGCTCATTTCTTATCGGCGCTAGCCCCGCGTGCACAAATCAAACACTGCTGTAGCTCACAGCACGTCACGCCAGCCTTCATACCGAACATATCACCGCAACTTTGTATTTACAAGTGCTCAGAGCTCTTCGATCGACACACCGTCCCTCATCTTGAATTTTCACGACCTAGCTGGCGACCTGTGTGAACCGACAATGACCGCCCCGTCCAATGACGCCTTTGGGACGCTGTGTACTCTTCTTGTTGAACCCCTCGACAATGACGGAAGATTGGCACGTGCTGTCAGCAACTTCTTGACGTCCCGCCGCACGACCGAGCAGACGCATGATATGGACGAACGATGCGAGGGTGTTTCGGGCGACAAGTGGAAGGAGGATCTCATTGCTCTAACCCGCCACCCCATCGTCGCTGAAACAGACTGCGACGGAGGCATCCTTGAGCTGGTGCACTGGAAGCTGAGGGAGATGACACACAAGGAGAGGGGCATGGTCTGTGCAGGCATAGCAGAGACATTCTGCTCTACCATCCGCGCAAACTGGGGACAGAAAGCGAAATGCGCGTGGGTAGAGCGCTCTCTCGGAGCCTGTCAAGAAGCTACTCCGCAGGAGTACGCCGACAATTTCTTGCGGGAATGGTACCGCCGCATAGAACGAGACGAAAATTTGAGGACAAGTCAAGACTATATCCGGAATGCGATCATTGACGAAGACGCCCTCGCTCTTGATGAGCTGTTGAACGACCACTGCGGTGGAAAGGATACCACTGAGTTTGGGCGTGCGAATAGGATACAGACTCAAATTCCGAGTCTGCGTTCCGCTGATGCCGCAACGCTCTGGACGGCAAGAAAGGCTATCCTCGGTGATCTGAAATACTTACGCCGAATATCTTGGCACCATATTGGCCGGAAGGAGGTGCTTCACCTGGAAAAACTGTTGACGACGTGCCTGAAAACGATTTACCCAGAGGAAGAGGACAGCCGTCGTGCAAGACGAGCAACAACCAAGAGCCGCTTGCGGGATGACCGCCCTGAGCTCAACCGTCGCAACGAGGCAATGGACGGGTTACCTAAGAGCTCTCAAGAGGATCTTCAGTGTGTGAAGTACAATCTGGAGCCCAGACTGTCGGCAAACGGAAGTCAAGAGCAAGAAAAGCTCGATTCAAGTTCAGCATACCTCAAGACACAAACTGAAGGACCTTTGGTCCCTCTGCAAAGGAATCACCTTGCGGGTCCAAGGGCAGTATCAGATCAGACTAGCGGCGGACGCCTTTTGGGCTACGATGACGAGGCTTTCAGCGCCATGCCACACTCTCAAAACCAGCCGGAAAAATACCATAGCACTACCGGCATGCCCGATGATGCTTTGTCTCACAGATGGTTCCCTGGGCTGGACGAACAGCCGTTTGGAATCTGGGGCACGCAATTTGGAGTCCCACTTGCGACAAGCCAAGAAGCTGCTCAAGAGGGAAGCGCTCCATGGGACACTGCTCACTTCTCTCACTGTCACGAACCAAACCTCGCGTGCAGAGCA
>CAUG01000183.1:0-14006 GCA_000442785.1 Papiliotrema flavescens NRRL Y-50378
GTGAGGAGCAAGGGGGGGGGGGGCGGAGATGGGATGCCTCCACAAGACGTCCCTTCCCCAGCCTCCCAGCCCACTTCGAGAGGTCTGCCACTCCCCCCGCATTTCCCCAGCCTTGCACGCCTTGTCGGGAGACCTTTCACTCATCTCGCTGAACCTCCTCATTCCCCTCCTTTGTTACGAAAGGTTGCGTGCTGATCACACCATTTTAGAAAACACTCCTCGTTTACGGGCACTACGACGTCCAGCCGGCGCTGATGGAGGACGGATGGAAATACCCGCCTTTCGAGCTCACCCGTGACCCGGAGGGTTCAGGCAGGCTGTACGGACGAGGCTCGACCGACGACAAGGGCCCTGTCATGGGATGGTTGAACGTTCTTGAGGCCCACCAGAAGCTGGGTCTTGAGCTCCCCGTACGTCCAGTGCCGATTCCGCTTTGAACTCACTTACAAAAGGTCAACCTGAAGATGTGCTTCGAGGGAATGGAGGAGAACGGATCAGAGAACCTCGACAAGTTCATCGAGTCGGAGAAGGACAAGTTCTTTGCTGGAGCGGACTGCATGTGCATCTCTGGTAGGCAAGCTGTCTGCGTCTAGGCTTAGCTGACGGCAGACAATTACTGGCTCGACACCAAGACGCCGTGCCTCACGTACGGTCTCCGAGGTGTCAACTACTACGAGATCCGGATCTCGGGACCCGCTGCCGATCTGCACTCGGGTGTCTTTGGTGGAACCGTCCACGAGCCAATGACTGACCTGATCTCCGTTAGTAAGTGCAGCCACAGCGCACGTGTGCGGTATCTAGCTTATCGTAGTGTCCAAGCTTGTCACTCCCGATGGCCAGATCTTGGTCACGGGTATCAAGGACCTGATTGCACCCGTCACCGAGGACGAGCAGAAGAAGTTCGAGGCGATCCACTTCAGCATTCAGGACATCCAGTCAGCTGTCGGTGCCCCAGTAAACATCTACGACGACCCGGTCAAGACCGTAGGTCTAGCGGGATCTTTGCGGGCTTCGAGCTAATGCGCAGCTCATGGGCCGAATGCGTAAGCGATTTCGGGTTCGTAAAAGCACATCTGATCATACCAGGTAACCCGTCGTTGTCTCTTCACGGTATCGAGGGCGCTTTCTGTGAGTTTTTGACATCATAGCACGCGCATAGCTGACAAGTAGCCGCGCCAGGATCCAAGACTGTCATCCCCGCCTCTGTCAAGGGCAAATTCTCCATCCGTCTTGTCCCGAACCTCACCATCAAGAGCGTGACCGATTTGGTCATCAAATACGTCGAGGAGGAGTTCAAGAAGCTCGGGTCGAAGAACAAGCTCGAGGTTGTCTTGACGCACGGCGGAGAGCCGTGGATCGTGAGTGGCGGCTGAAAGATTCGCTGTGGTCAAGCTTACGATGCAGGCTGACCCGAACGTGAGTGGCTGAATTGGAGATGGTACCTGCGACCGGTCTGATGATTAGCACTACTCCTACCGAGCGGCGCACAAGGCGACCGAGTCTGTCTACGGCCAGACCCCGGACTACACCCGAGAGGGCGGTGCGTCGCTGCATCCCGTCTCCTCGCCCTGGCTGATAGCTAGGATCCATTCCAGTCACCCTGGACTTCGCCAACATCTTGGGTCTCAACGTTCTGCTCCTGCCTGTTGGACGAGGAGACGACGGTGAGTTCACTGAGTCATTCCAAGCGACGACCGCTCATCTGCAGGTGCGCACTCGACCAACGAGAAGATTGACACGGACAACTACATCAGGGTGAGCCGGACAAGCTCTTTGGGACTGACCAGCAGGGCACCAAGCTCCTCGGCACGTACATGTACGAGCTGGCCGCGGCCAAGAAGGACTAGAATGTCGAGACAGGTAGAGTTTGTCGAAACGTCATGGGAGAAGGGAGAGTCACTCGGTATAGCATATATGCATACAGTCGGCCCAAGAAAGCCCAGCCCGCAGCCAGATGGGCTGACATGTTGTGAAGTCGTTTGAACATCGTCATAGCATGTATGCGTACAGTCGGCCCGAGAATGCCCAGCTAGTATCCTGCCAGATCCAATGCGCTGATATATTGTGATGTCGGTTGAACATCGTCATCTTCATCCTCGTCCTCTTCCTCGTCGTCGTCATCATCTTCGTCAAAGTCGTCATATTCGTCCTCCAGCTCCATGTCCTCCCCGGCCTCCGGGCTGTCCATGTCCTGAGCTGACTCCATGGTGAGCTGCCGGCTGAGCATGTGCTTTTCAGGACTGTTGCTCAGTGATGGAGGCGCGTTCGCGCTACCGCCTCGCGATCCCATCGGCATGGAGACGCCCGTAGCTGTCTCGTCCGAGTCGTTCTGCCCAGGCAGAAGCGAGGCGACACCGCTGACCCCACTCGGTGCGAGTCCCGCCGAAGAAGGGATTGCAGGCGCAGGTCGGTTTTCCTGGTCGGTCCAGTCGATGCGAGTGTTTGTACGCGACAGAGGGTTTTGGTTCGTGGCCGTCGGGGAGAGCGGCGTGTTGATAGCTGGAGCGGGCGGGACGGGGAAGCTGAGACGCATGGTTGGGTGTTTGCGAGCGGTGAGCGGGTGCGGGAAAGGTAGGATTGAGCTGGTGTTGGCGCTACTTGAGGTCGCCCTTTCGCGCGTGAATGTGCGTGAGAGCGTGAGCGGGGTCGAGGCGGGCCAAAGCCATGCTGGGAAGGGAGGTTGAGGCAGGACAAAGGACGCATCAGGGCCGGTCAGGTAGGCCGTGATGAAGGGCACAAGGGAGTAGTCCTCGTATTCGGGCTCAAAGCTGCTGTTAGCGATGCACGTGTCAACTTCAAGTGGTCCACGCACCGACACATCTCCCCTATGATGCTGTCAATGTGCCAGCCCTGCATCTTCCGCAGACAGGCAACGACGAGCGTGGTATGTGATATGCCATCGATGTCGGCAATGTACAGCGGATAAGCCGACCGGTCCAGTATCGTCCGCATCACCTCGCCGACCTCGCTCTTGCCCATGCCCAGCTTCTCCTCGCTCATCCGTTCCGCCTTGACCCAACGCAGGTCGACTCCGCGCAAGGCAGCCCAGACCGACATGGGATCATCCTGCCCCAGCTCCTTCTTGCGAAGGTAAAGCAACGTCCGTACCCGTAACCGGTCCAAGAATGCAATGTTCCGGCGGACCGGGATAGATCCTCTGTATAGCACTTCATCGGCATTTGAGCTCGGCGTGAGAGGGCATGCTACGATGCTGTAGTGCAAGGGCGGAGTGAGCATCGGATGAGACGCATGGATGGGTGATGTGGATGCTACGTGCGTGATACGTGCGTGGGCTGGATGGTGTGAAATGGGTGATTGGTCTGGAACCAGCCGTCGTCCAAAGGGGCAACGCGCGCGAGCAGTAGTCATCTCAAACGCCGTAATAATGAAAACGAACCAAGTGGCCGCTGTCGTCACTACGCCCTCTTTCCTATTCTTCGGACTCATTTTGCTACCCATGTGCACGTCGGTCCCTGGCGGACTGCACTTTTCATTTCGAGCATCCATCTTCGACACGACCTTATACCCTCACGTACCTCGCCTCTGCACATCATAGACTGGCTATACAAACGCTACCCAGAATCACCCTTCGACATCCATCACTGGAGCCAACATCATCTTCCCTCCACCGCCAAGACGGGTAAATATTACCGAATCAAGCAGATTCTCGACCTAGTGCCGATCACTTTTCGACAAACTCAACCTTGGTTCCTGCGTGTTCACAGCTGTAAACAAGCAAGCATTCTTCCACTTTTTACGGGTCGAATCCGCCCGACAGAGGGAGCGTCACCTACACGATGCCAAAGCCGACGTTTTTCCAGTCAGTCCTGCGGAAACCGACGCGGTCGTATGCGGATCCATACGCCCCTTCGCCCTGGTCCGAGTCGACGCACCCCTCGTCTGCGTCCGACATCTACCAGCCCTCCTCGTCCCGATACTCTCGGCAAATCGACAATGGTGTACATTTGGGCTACCGCGAGCGGGATGGACCGAACGAAGCAGGACCTAGCCGGCGGCCGGAGAGAAAGGCTCAGTCGGTGGTGAGCGATGCGTCCGTCTCGCGAGGAAACAGGTTCCCCGCGCCGAGAAAGATCAACAGCGCTCTGACGCTGAATGAGGTGGAAGCCGTCAGGAGAGGCGATACGATTAAGAAGAAGAAGAAGAAGCCTAGGGCGCGAGCGGATGCGGAATCGATAGCATCCACGGACGGACCGATGAGACCCACTCCCTCGATCCGGACTTCGAGCAGTCGTCGATCAGCAACACAGCTCGAGGCAGACTCGACTTCATCGCAGCGGTCTCTGACGCCTCCGCCGTCCCTTCAGATGCCATCTGAACGTGGCTCGTCCCTCGAATCAGCGGCTGCGCCCCTCTCACCCCATCCCGTCACGACCCATTTCCCAGATGTGCCGCCAACTCAACGTCCAGGACTCGGCGTGGTTCAGAAAGCCATCGGCACACGCATCGAGCCGCCTTTGACGCCTCCCAGCTCAGAATGGAGCGAGTACTCGAACCGGAGCCGACCGATACACTCTCCGCTCGCCCAGATTTCTGTTCCCCCGCCCAAACCGGCAAAATCGCCCAAGCGATTGTCTGTGACGTCTCTGGACCCCGGAAGCGAGTCGGAGAATGAGGTATTCTACACGCCACGGTCGTCGATGAACTTCACCCATATAGACAACCGCTTGCCTATCATCGAAGAACCTCCGGCGCACCCGGGGTTACCCGCACTCTGCTTCCAGCCGCCGACTCCAGCGCCGGAGCCTGATCCGTCAGACTCGCCATTCCACTCTGATCCACCTTCGACCACCTCGCTTCATCCCGCCGAGCCGCTCACTCCTCGCCCTGAAAGACCGATCATCACAATCAAGTCGCCTACCCCTTCGCCCGCGCCGGCTCACGAATACGCAGCAGCAGAAGACGAGGACGACGTTCACAGCGCTACCGGCGAAGTTGGGTCTGACAATGAGGACAGATCCGATCGACTGGGCGACGCGTCGAGATCAAGCAGCTTCACTCGCCCGCGACCCGTCAGCGTCGCTGGCTCTCGAACGCCGTCTACTAGCCAATCGGGCGGGAGGAAGAGCAGGCCTTCATCTCGCTCTCCTTCTGTTGTCCACTCAAACGCCGACCGACCCTCGTCCCGCGCTTCCACGTCGCGACAGACCACACGAAACTCGTTCGATGATTTTGTGGTGCGCCGCAACTCGATGGCGCGCTCCGAAGTATCATACGGGCGTGAGGGGTCTGTGAGGAGCGGAACGAGCGGATTGGGCAAGGGCGGCTGGGCAGCCGCGGCAGCCAGCAGGTCTGGAGCGACATCACCTGTGATGATGTATATGCCGGCCGGAGGCAGCGATGGCTGGGCTCAGTTCCAACCCCCTCCCCGACAATCTCGCTTCACGCCCTTACCGGCGGCCTCGCAACCAGCCTCTTTCCATACGATCGTCCATGGGCGTACCCCAACGAGCTCTGTGCCAAGCAGCTACTCGCAGGATTCAGACTCCGAGGAAGAAGACAACCTGCCCCGGGCCAGTAGGTCCTACGCGAGGCAGGACTACGCCAGCGAGAGCGGGTACAGCGAGACACCAAGTCAAGGGGGCAATCAGATGGACGACCGGTATCTGGGTTCGCTGCGCCAGCGACAAGCCAGCTTGGGTGCGTCGAGTGATCCTTACGCGGTACCGCGGCCCCCTTCTAGTGCCGGGCAGGCGTCAAACACCACGGCAAGGGAGTCTAATTACCTACGAGACCCGTACTCTCAGCATCGTGACTCGCAGACTCCACCAGACGGACAAACGCCACACGATTCGCGTTCAGCATCGCCTATCCCGTCCCGCCCGTCTTCAAGGATGGGCTTCGAGCCGCCGTCGTTCCTAAACCCCGATACGCTCACAGTCCTGCCAGAGATGACGCAAGAGGATTCGG
Source organism: Papiliotrema flavescens NRRL Y-50378 (assembly GCA_000442785.1). Taxonomy (NCBI): domain Eukaryota; kingdom Fungi; phylum Basidiomycota; class Tremellomycetes; order Tremellales; family Rhynchogastremaceae; genus Papiliotrema; species Papiliotrema flavescens. The sequence goes on from CAUG01000183.1 coordinate 5,929, forward strand.
CGAGGACGTATGCGCCGTCCGAGCCTGCTCGACCACCTCGCCGCGCGCCTAGTTTGTTCGGCGGGCGGTCCCGAGGCGCGCGTAGTGAGGTCGAATACGATGACGAGCGGGACGAGGTGCCAGAGTTGCCGCGTCGTGCCAAGTCGGCCATGGGTCACCGAGAAGATTTGAGCCGATGGGAAGGAAGCAGCGCCGGAGAAGGCGTTTTGATGGAATCTCATGGCCGGGGCTCCGAACATGTTACGGGCTACAGGTATGTGCGGCTCACCATCTTCCGAGCATCAGCTGAGACGCAGCACGCTGGTCATGCCCAACGGCGCATATCGCCCTGTCGCATCTCCCGTCTCTAGCTCAGCCAACACGCTCGACCACCGGGTCCTCGGTATGCCGCATGCGACCATGGCTGCTGTCGTGATGAGCACACTGGCGGCGCGGGACACCCCGCTGCATCTCAAGGACCAGAATCCGCCTGTCGACTTTACGTCACATCTCCGCCCGCCCACCAAGATTAGCAGCTCGCAAATTCTCGTTCAAGTCTACGCGACCGCGATCGACGAGACGGATGTGAGAGCCTTGGACGACAAAGGCCGAGGGGAGATCGGCAAGTGGGTACCGGGTCGCAGCTTCGTTGGTCGATGCATGACTGCCGGGGCGGACGAGAAGGAGATTGTCCGCGGCGAGATCGTCGTCGGTATCATGGACCTCCGCAAGGTGAGCTTTGACCTGTGCAGGCCTTTGTCGTCAATAGCTCACACCCAGAGCGGCGCGTTGGCCGAGTACATTGTCTGCGACAGGCGTCGCATTGCTCGAGCACCGTATCCCACGAGCCTCACGCTGGAACAGCTCGCGCTGCTCCCGTCTCAGGGTATCGCTGCGGCCCGAGCTGTTCGCACATTGCTCGTCCGTCACTCGCGCGCGCTCATCATGAACGCGCACGAGGGCGTCCCGGCCCTGATCTGCCAAGAGATGTCCCGCGCAGGCGTCAACGTCACAGCGCTGATTAGCGGCGGAGAGGGCGTACATGAGGCGCAAACAGCTTGTATGCGGCATGGCGCGCGCGGGGTCTTGACCGGGAGTCCGGCGGGTATGATGCTCGCGTTGGATGAGGGCGGGTGGGACTTTGTCCTGGACACGCACGGCGGGCAGCGAATATACGATGCCGCTAAACGCCTGCTTAAGCACGAGGGCAAGTAAGTAATGGCCTACTATGGACATCACGGGATGCTCACGCCAGGCTTGTAACCCTCGTCGATCCTTCGACCATCTCCACCTCGGCTAGCCCCACGCACAGCCGCTCATCGGGCTTCAAGACGTTCAAAGCGGCGTTTGGGTCGCGCAAGAAGGACGAAAAGCGGATCGACTTTGAGTATATCCCGCCCACGGGATCGGGCGAGCCTGCCGTGGATTCGTCGGGCGTGGACTGCAGGGACGTACTGGAAGAAGCCTGCATGAGCACCTTTGTCCCTGTCGCGGCCACTGTTGTGCCGCTCGAGAAGGGCGTGGAGGTGTTCAAGTTGAAGAAAGGAGGCGTTGTGCGGATCATCAATTAGATATCGTCGCAGAACCAGGGTGCTAGCTCTACACAGGACAATGAGCGCCATACATGCATTTGCATCTTGCAGCACCGGGTGTGAGTGTGAATACATGTGCGAAAACCTAACGCGGTGGTATTACAACTGATGATCGCCCGCTCGACCCCCTTGCGCGTAGCCAAACGTGCCGTACCCTTCCTGATTCTCCTCGTCTTCGTTCCGACTGCCCCAGCTGCGCGCCAAAAATCGCGCGCTCCTGGTCCGCCGTACTACAGCACCTATGACCGGCGACTGCTCGATACCCGCGAGTATGTCCAGGCCTCTGTTGACGCTGAGGCTCGGGGGCGGGACGATGCGCGATGGCGAGAGCGGGGGCGGCAGGTCGATAATGGACGACTCGGAGATGCTTGACGTGTCGGAGAAGTCCTCGTCGAAGAGGTCGCCTTGCTCGTGATCGTCCGTCGGATCGTCCTCCTCCTCATCCTCAGCGTCACTTTGTCGCGCGAACAGGTTGCTCTGCGCCAAGCTCGAAGGCTGCAGCAGGGTATGGCGGCTGGAGTATCGGCGGTGACTCGTGTAACGCGGGCCGGCCGGCGAAGCGAATCCGTCGTGAGCTAGTGCGTCCGCGCTGTACGCGAATGGCGTCGGCGTCTGCACGGCAGAGTGAGGTAGACGTAGTGCGAGCGGGTTGGAGCGGTGATGAGGGGGTGATATGCGTAGTAAGAGGAGGAAGAGGATGTATTCGAGGGCGGATAGTCCAGCCGTCTGCGTGTCAGTGGACACGCTGAGAATGCGCTGCTTGCACTCACCACGCTCAGGAAGACGGCAGGGACGGGATCGCCTTCGGCACCGTCCGCAGTATCCTTGCTCTGCTCCAGCTGAGCTTTGCACACGCTCCAAACGGCAAAGCCGATGCTCAACCCGGAAATGACGGCAACCCATCCTCCTCGGTTCCTCCATTCCCGGCTCAGTCCTACGCCGAGCGCAAGCACCACAGCCCGAACGATGCAGAGCCCAAAGTATACGGGGATCAGCCGAGATATGGTTTCCGCATTGCGGTAGGAATGAGCAGCGTCGAGGCAGGCGAGAGCGACCAAAGGCCAGGCGCGGCCGAGGATGGGGGGGCGTGCACGTGCCGGCGCGTTAGCAATGTCGGGGTTCGAGGAGGGGTTGATCAGGACGGGCGCGTATGACGAGGACGATGCTTGTCGGTGATGGCTCGCCAGGCCATCGCTCATCGTGGGGAGCAGATGCGAGGGAACAGTGGTGTTGCTGATGTATGAGAGTGGATAACATCAGACGAGCGGTGTACGGTCAAAACACAACCAACGTCATATACAGAGCCTCACCATGGTGGCGTCACGTTTCAGGATTTGAACGAGCGCTACCACTGCGAAGAACACGCAACAGCAACGCAGAACCGGCATGCATGCACCTGCGAGCACACTGACGACAAGTACGTTCGGTGACAATCCATGGGGAGAATGGCTATACTTCACGGACAACAGGCTGCACATGTCTTCTCACTTCTCAAGAGGTCTGTGCAAAGATGGACGCTGTTCCCCGCGTCTCGTCGTCTTCGTCGAAGGGTACAGTCGCTGTCGACTTCGCGTGCAATGACTCACGCTCGCCGACTGCCGTCCTCATCAGCAGGGTAGAACAGGTCCCGATGGCGGTAATCAGTCGGGCGAAGACCTTGGCTGGTATTTTGGAGGCGTCCTGGCTGCTCTCTTGGGGCTTTCCTTCGCATTCACCTTTATTCAGCGAAGGTCAACGTGGAACTCACCGGTCGCTGCATCGTCGTTGGGATCATCGTGAGTCGATATTTCGCCCGTAGAGGCACTTCGGGGGACAGTGGGTCTTTCATGCATCTTGGTGAGATGGAATAGGTCCAGATACACAAATGAGGTGGAAATGGTCGTGTAGAGACAAGCGGTGGACACTGCTTCGATATGCTTACCGAGCCAAAGCCTGCGCCGCAGAACAGACGCTGCGCAGCCGCACTACTTTATATGGAAGCCCAAGACCTCAAAGGACGCATGGAGGCGTCAAGCAGTATCATACATATTGCGTAGATCGAGATAATTTGTATGGACGGGAGTTGACAATTGTGCGGGCCTAATGAAGGAAAATGTACACCGCGACCAAGCGCATCTCAAGCAGGCGCCGAGCGTTGCTGGATCAGTCTGATTTCCCAGCTTCCCTGATCAGCCACGCTCGTCAGCTCAGATGTTCTCGTCGGGCTCCCCAGATGAGTTTTCGTCCTCAAATTTCCCATCCTTGAGCCAAAGGGACGCGGTTGTCTCCGTCCTCTCGATTGCATTCGGCAGAAGTTTCGGGCGGGGCGTAACGGACATGTCGGTAGCCGCGAGCTGCTCCTTGCCCCAACGGCAGACTTCTTGCCAGTCTCCCAGGTGTTCCGACAGCTTCTCGATCCTGAAATCCTTGATGTCGTTGGCGTCATTGAGAACATCGTCATCTTTCCAATCTGTCAACTGAACCTCACAACGCGACTTGAGAGCGCTGAGCGGTGCATCGTTGTCAATCGCATCTTGCACGACACTCTTGCACAGCGAAGGCCACTGCTCTTTGTAAGCACGCGGATCGGGTAAGACTTTCTCGAGCTGGAAGCCCGCCATGAGGTGGTCGCGACAGGTATCCAGCAGAGCAGCAAAGCTTTGTCGTGCCTTCTCCAACGTTTCTTTGTCTGACGCAGTCGCCTTTGGGGCCGACAAGGTGACCTCGACTTGAATTGAGCGGCTTCGTCGTTGTCAAACATCGACGCGTACTTGCAAGTCACGTGAAGACAGGATGCGAAGTGGAGGGCGCCGTGCTGGCAGCTTCTGTATTCTGAGTAGGGGTAGACATTGTAGATGCTCTTGAGCTGTAAGGTGTGTGGATGACGTTCAACGACGGCAGGTGGCGACTGCTCTCGCGCGGAAGAGCAAGTCCACAGTCAACGCCCGAAAATAACAATGTGGAGCTATCCCAAAAAGGATGGACGACATGATTTGTCCTTCTGTTTCAACGATTTGAAGCACGCGCAACACAAAGGGGCAATGCGCCGCACCTAGTGATATACTCAGTGTGGTCCGTTTTGAGTCATCATCCCTCCCTTCAGCTCGCTGCTGCCAGTTGTAAGCAATGTTCCCCGCCCCATGAGATTTATGTAAGTGGCAAATGTACCCGCAGCTGTATGAGTTGCTCCACTAGCGTCTATGCCCTCTCGAGGCCAGGAGCTCCTAACGAAGAGATGCGGGCCCGAGAGCATCTTGGGTGGAAAGCTGGTCTGTAGCAGCCTGCATGAGTTCACGTCCGAAAGAGTCCATCTCACAACGGCCGGGCGGAGGCAGTCCGCCTCGGACTTTTCTACGAACCGGAGTGCGCTTGAGCACAATGGGCACCCTCACCCGGACATGACGCCCGCTCCAACACCGAGAACTTACGGCTTACTAGAGACGGCAAGCGAGTATGCATCATTTCACATGAGAGGACAAAAGGTTTCACAAAAAGGCCCGCGCGCCAAAAGGGCAGAAAATGTAACAATGGGTTCAAGACGGCGGAGTTGTGCGATTCTGGGTAGTCGACAGCTTGCTCCTCGGCGACTTACTCCTGGTCCGCTCATTCATCGTCCGAGTGTTCACCATCGTCCGTAGTGTTAACCGGCTCAAGAATGATCTCCATGGTGTGCAGCGCATCTGGCGCCTGAGGCGTGGACTTTGGGTGATCGACAGCTTGCTCCTCGGCAACTGGGTCCTCGTCCGCTTGCTCATCGTCCGAGTGTGCATCGTCCGAAGTGTCAACCGGCTCGAGTATGAGCTCCCAGGTGCGTAGCGCATCTGGCGCCTGAGGCGTGGTATCGGCTGGGGCATGGGGTGTATCGACTGAAGGAACGTGGGTGGCGGAGCTCTTGTCCGACTGGTGCTCCGATGGGGTCTCGGGCTTGGTGTCCGTGGAGGTGGCGGACACGGTGTTGTGTCCGGAAGAGGCTTGGGTAGTCGTTGTCATGGCTTGTTAGCGGCTGTGTCGCTGTAAGGGTAATAGTAGAGAGAGAGGGGCGCCCTATGCACCTGCCTGTTCTTGGGCAGTGCGATTGCAGGCCTTCCAAGTCAAGCGCGTGGAGCTGCCTCAGAAAGGTGTGCATATGTGTTACAAAGCTCCTCTGAGTCAATGCCCTCGTGAGTAAGGGGTTGGGTTTATTTTTGCTATATTGGCATCCTTTTACACGCACGTCATGGCCATCCATGGAGCAATGTAACTGACGGGAGCCTCGGTGTGGTGGGAGACCAACTTGGTCCAACATCTTCTCCCTCTAGCGCGCGGCAGCGTTGTAGACCGCAATCGGACACATCACCGTCTTGACATTTCATACGTTCCCATCGCTTTGCGATTACATTTCTGTCACGATGATCTCCCACATACGCGATGCAGTACAGCAGGCGTGATGGTGCCCCCCTTGGCCCGCGCCGGAGCAAGCCCGCTCCTGACGAAGCCGAATATCACATGTCACGTTTGTGTCAGGGATTCTAGTGCCAATCCAGCACACAGCTGCGCAGGAGGTCTGCGCTGAGACAATCGCCGTGCGCCATGTTTCGTTGTCTTTGTCGAAGGGGACGACTGGCCTACACTCCGCCATCGGAGAGTGTTGCTCCCCGGCCTGCTCCCTCCTCAGGTGGAGTGTCAAGCCTCAGAATGACGGTGTAAGTCTCGTCCAAAGGGTCTCTCGTCCATGCCAAGCGTTCTTCTCGCCGTTTGCGGCTGATATCCAGGCTTGACCTTCTTTCAGCAGGTCCTTGTGGCGGAGGATTCACCTTTTGCCTCAGGACAACTCGGCTCAGGCATTTCGCTCCCATTGTGACGTCTAGCAACAGTATGGCCCCCTCGTACGGCTCGATCTGAGCTAGAGCAAGCGATCTTCATGGGCTGAGGCTCTCGTCAAGCACCTAACTGGGTTGCCGCCTGCACGAGACTGGCAAGCCACAGCCTGCACGTTACCTGGTAGTCGCGCAGCGCGCCTCCGATCGGCGCCCAGTCACTTCAAAGTACAGCGACTTTGATGACTGCACCCTGGTGATCACGCAGATGATTGACATCATGCATCGAGGATTGAGACAGATAGACGTACGGCATAGAGATATGAACATGTACGCTGTCAGCAGACACACATCACGAGTGGGGGCAGATTGCCGCTAACTGAGCCCGTCAGTTAGTCAGACTTGCAAGCTTCCGCTCACAGATATTGACGCAAACCTCGAATTACGCTGCTTCGTCGCTGTAGGACATAGACGCGTAAGAGCACGTGACCACAATAAGGGGTCTCGAGTTGTCCTGTGCCTGGATATTCGCGTCGGTGTGCTCAGATTGGGTCGCCATCGTTGATTGTGGGATGCTGTCGGGTTGAAAGTGAGAGACAAGAGACTGGGGAGTGTGGTCGTCTATGCGCACTTGAAACTACCCACAAGGATTGCAACGTGGAGCAGGTATCGAAAGGATCGATGAAAGATCAATTCCGTTCCCCCTATGTCATCCATCTTGGCAGCGGCCTCATCCTTTCGCCCAGTCGTCATAGCTCCGTGGCCACAAAGAGGACTCGGCTAACAAGCGTAACTCCGTTGGTGGCCCTTGCTGTTCCCCGTGTCTTCACGAGTGGAAGCCCCAGGCTGTTGGAGCTACGCTAACATTGATACAAACGGTATGCATTTGCTTCGTCTCGCTTGCGTGCTGACGTTAAGACTCTGCCTCGGACTGTATCATCGCTGCCGCAACCATGCAGACAAATGCCACTCGCTTCTGCGTCTCCTTGGAGGGCCCAGGCCCCCACGTGACCTGATCGGGTGGCGAATTTTGATACCGCGCTGTCATCTGTGCGGTTCTCATCACTCCACCAGCCCAGAAGTTCTATTTGGCCAGTGGATACAGCTTCATCCGTCTCCATCTCCATCGCATACCTGACCCAGCAAAACAGCTTCAGACGACATGTCCATCCGAGCCTTCCGACCCATTCTGCGGGCTTCGGCCGCCTCGCTCCGAGCTGCTGCCCCTGCTCCCCGAGCTCTGGCCATCCGACCGGCCGTCAACTTTGCTCGAACGTTCGCTTCGACTTCCCGCCGCATGGGCTCGGGCGAGAGTAAGTCTGTGCCAGAGCTGAGGAAGATTGAGTCTGAACAGCAGGCGACTCGGCCGTGTCCCAGTCCCTCGCCGCTGAGATCGACTACGAGAAGGAGGCCGCGCAGGCCGCCCCGGAGCAGCCCGAGTTCATCCAGAGCTTCAAGGAGCACGGCGTGTGGACCATCGAGGACATCCCGGGCACCGACAACTACTCCCTCACCCGAAAGTTCGGCAACGAGACGTGAGTGTGCTGTCTTTGGTCATTCCTGTAAAGGGCGTGCCGGGTACGAAGCTGACCCCAGGCTGAAGCTGACGTTCCAAGTGTCCGACCTGGAGGAGGGTAACGAGCCGGACCCGGAGATCGAGCGACCTGACGGCGCTGAGGAGTTTGACCAGCCGCCATTCATCAGCGGCTCGCTGAGCATCACCAAGCCCGCC